>JAJOZX010008964.1:27500-37500 GCA_023014485.1 Bathynomus jamesi | reverse complement strand
GATCTGGTATTCACAAATAACACGAACTTGATTGCGGATATAAAAATAACTCCAACTATTGTCTCAGACCACAATTTAATCGAGTTATCAACAAATATGGTGATAACTTTAAAAAACAATACACATACGGAAGGAAGAAGCAAATTTGGGACTTTTAACTTAAACTCCAAGACCGTAAATTGGGAAGAAATCGGATCACACATGGCCTAAATAGAGTGGAGAACAGTTTCAGAGAATAAAACAACTGAGGAAATGTTAACATCCTTGGAAGAAAAGACGCTGAGAATTTTGGAAAAATATGCTCCGAAATCACAGCCAAAAGGAAAGAGGAACTGGCTAGAGAGACAAAAGAGAAGAATATTCCGCAAAAGAAAGAGAGTAGCGACGAAGTTAGCTAATTGCGGAGACAACAATGCCAGGAAAGTAATACAAGAAAAACTGGAGAGAATCAATTGGAAAATATAAACTCTGATAAAGGGCCATACAGAGAGGGAAGAGGAAAAGGCGGTAGAAGCAATAAAAAAAATCCAAAATACTTCTATAGCTATGCGAAAAGGAAAACAAAAACGCGCGCTACTATCGGGCCCTTAAGGAAAGGAAATAAGGAACTAACAGACGATCTAAAAGAAATATCTGAAACATTGAGAGCCCAGTATGAATCGGTCTTCAGTACCCCAAAAAGTGACAAAGCGATACCTGATATAGCTGCATTCTTCAAAGAGAAATTGCAAGGAGAGTGTATAACAGACTTTGATTTTACCCCAGAAGATGTAGCGAGAGCTATAATACAAATGAAATCACATTCAGTTGCAGGTCCGGACAAATGGAACGCACTATTAATTAAAAACTGCAAAAATGAAATAGCTACACCCTTATACTGGATATGGAGAAGATCCCGAGACACTGGGGAAATACCGAGCATCTTGAAAAGAGCAAACATTGTCCCTATATATAAAGGAGGGGATAGATCTCAAGCAAAGAACTATAGACCAGTGTCCTTGACGTTCTACTTCACCAAAATATTTGAAAGAATAGTCAGAGAGAAAACCTATGACTTCTTGGAGACTGGAAAGATTCAACGAAAATCAGCACGGATTCCGATCAGGAAGATCATGCCTATCACAACTTATAGAGCATTATAACAATATCCTAGATGCATTTGAAGGCAATGAAAATTATGATGTCATATACATGGATTTTGCTAAAGCTTTCGACAAATGTGATCATGGTATAGTAGCACATAAAATGAAACATATGTGAATAACAGGCAAAGTGGGAAAATAGATCTACAACTTCCCCAGAAAACGACTACAGGTGGTCAAAATTCAAGGTGCATCATCATCAGAATTAGAATGTACGCAGCTCATACCACAAGGTACAATGCTGGCCTCACTCTTGTTCATTATCATGCTACATACATAGACAGCGGAGTTAACAGCAACAGTATAGTAACATCCTTTGCGGACGATACAAAGATCAGCAGAAAAATCAGCGATGCAAATGAAGTGGAGGCCTTGCAGAGGGACACGAACAAAATATACATATGGTCAGAAGACAACAATACGACATTTAACACCAAGAAATTTCAGCTCTTGAGATATGGTAGAAATGAGGAACTTAAACAGATTGCATATTATGCTCCAGATTGACAAGAAATTCAGAGAAAAGCGGTCGACTTCGGGGTAATAATAACCGATGATGCCAAATTCGAGACACAAAATCAGATAGCAATAAACAAAGCAAAAAGAGTCGCGGGAGAGGTACTAAGAACGTTTGAAAGGAGGGACAGGACGGTAATGATTCCCCTGCTGAGAACACTGATCAACGTGATCATACCAAAACTTGAATACTGCTCAGTTTTGACGTCCCCATATAAAAAGGAAGAAATTACTAAACTAGAAGAAACGCAGAGACATTTCACAGCCAAGACTGATGGCTGCAAAGAACTCAACTACTGGGAAAGACTAAGTAAACTAAATCTGTACTTCGTTGAAAGAAGAAGAGAGAGTTATACCATAATCTACATATGGAAAATTATCGAAAAACTGGTAGCAAACCTCAAACTAAACCAATTACCATCTAAACAACGCTGGAAAATAGGAGAGGCAGAATGTGTAGTGTCCCCAAATTAAAGGCCCAACCATGGACTTCCTCAACTCTGAAGGAAAATAGCTTGGTTATCAGGGGGCCAAGAATTTTCAACCAGCTTCCAAAGGACCTCAGAAACGTTACAGGGGTCAAAGTTGAAGTCTTCAAAAGAAGACTAGATGCCTGGCTGAGGACGGTACCAGATGAGCTGGGTGTACCTGGCTATGTACGGTGGAGAGCGCAAGAGAGCAACTCGCTCCTCCACCAAGCCAGGACTGGAGGCGGGACCACCAGCTTGACTTTCGTGTGAAGAAAGACCGACGCACGGAACCCAAACGAGGAGGTTAACGAGGTATATATATATATATATATATATATATATATATATATATAATATATATATACATATATATATACACTGTATATATATATATATATCGTATCGCGATACATTTTTGTCAATGTATCGCGCAGAACAGTGATCAAGTCAACTAATGCGGCCCATTGTGCTAACTCCAGGATTATTATTACATCACTTTTCACATCGCTTTTCACAGGCTTATTTAGGCTAGCAACAGTATAGGCTTATTTAGGCTATTCGTAGCTGTCACGTATCGTACGAGTAGTGAGCATGGCTGCGCCGCTTTCAATTTGTACTTTGGAAGAACAGAGATCCATGGTTCGGTTTTTGTGGGCAGAAGGTGTGAAAGGAGCTGAAATTCACACGTGTTTATGTGCTCAGTATGGGAATAATGCGTTACCACGGCGAAGTGTGTACGAGTGGATTCAAATGTTCAAGGAAGGTCGGACATGTGTGACAGATGCTCAGCGCTCAGGACGACCGTCCACATCAACCAGTGGTGACAAGCAGGAAGAAGCCAAAGCCATGATTTTCGATGACAGAAGATTAACAATAAAAGAAGTTGCATCTTCATTAGACATCAGTCAAGGATCAGCCTATTCGATAGTTCATGACATTCTTGGATTTCACAAAGTTTGTGCAAGATGGGTCCCAAACAATTGACAGAAGAGCAAAAGCGTAATCGTATGGACGTCAGCTCTCGTCTTTTGGCGCGGTATCATAATGAAGGTGAAAACTTTTTGGAGCTCATTATCAGTGGAGTTGAAACCTGGATCCATCACTATAAACCAGAAAGCAAACGACAGAGTGCAATGGAAGCATCCAACATCTCCCGTTGCAAGGAAGTTCAAAGCGCAGCCGTCAGCAGGTAAAGTTATGCTAACACTGTTTTGGGATACACGAGGCACTATCCTTGAACATTATCTAGACTCTAGAGCGTGGAACTATAGTAACAAGTGCATCGTATTGTGACATGCTTCGGAATGAGTTAAAGCAAGCAATTCGCACAAAACGGAGAGGGAGATTGTAGGAAGGTGTTATTCTGTTACACGACAATGCGCGCCCTCATACCGTTGCATAGACTAATAGAAAATGCCTTCAAGAACTTAAATTTGAAGTTCTCGACCATCCAGCCTACAGTCCAGACCTGGCACCTTCGGATTTTTACCTGTTTGAACCACCAAAAGACGCTTTGAGAGGTCAGCGATTCGAAGGCGATGATAACATGAAGGAGGCGGTGCATGACTGGCTATGCACACAGCCAAAAACATTCTTTTGTAATGGCATTAGGAAGCTTGTAGATCGCTGGACTAAGTGTATTGAGAAACAGGGAGACTATGTTGAGAAGTGATGTGTTTATAATCTATCAGATGTGAAAATAAAATTGTGAAAATAAAAAGTGCGGATACTTATTGAATTACCCTCGTATATGTTGGAGAAGGAGAGTGTAGACGCTGATTAACCAGGGAAGTATTCCTGGGGGGACGTTAGGCAGGAGACAGGAAGTGCTGGAATTCCGGTTTCTCCTGTCACTGTCCTCCTTAACTAATCATTTTCCGTGTCTCATCCATCTACCCTGTGAGCAGTTCAGCATGCTCTCAAACACAAACCTCTCCCTGTATTCCTCACTAACCATACATGCATTTTACACACTAGTGACACTACACAATCTTTTCAAAATTAAAAACGAAAACAAAATGGCATCATTCTGATTTCGATTTCGGTTCTCTCCTTCTCCTTCTTCTTCTGTCGGGGTGGGAGCATTTTCTCAGGCTCTCGCCCTTGGCCCCTCTTTCGCACATAGAAGATATATATATATATATATATATATATATATATATATATATATATATATTCATTCATTCCCGTTGATCAGCGAAGTTAGGCGACACTGGGTCTGGGTAGTAGTTGGATGGGAGATCGTCCTCCGTGTCCAGATTATGTAGCAACCCGTGGTTCGGATCCTACGTAAAGCTGTAGGTCCCCTCCGTCATATGACCTTAGATGATGCAAAAGAGGTTAAACAATCTTAATCATTATTTTATATATATATACAGGGTGTTTCAAAAGTCCCTCATTATTTTTAAAATTTTATTAAAATAGCAATTACAAGAGGAACCAAATGACAATTTGGTTGCTGAGTCTACGATTCATGAGAATTTTGGTGGCATCAAACTTGGCTTCATAAGTCTACTGGAAAGTCACTGGTACACCTCAACGTGGGCACCGTCTTTTTCGAAACAAGCGAGCCACCGTTTTACGCATTCTTGGCCGACATTGGACAACATTTCGGGAGTAACAGAAGCACACGCATTCCTGATCCGTTCTTCTAGTGGGGAGGACTCGCGGCTTGGTGGCGTACACTTTGCTCTTAATGTAGCCCCACAAAAAGAAGTCGCATGGGGTAAGATCAGGCGAGCGAGCAGCCCATTCGATGGGACCACGTCGACCAATCCAATGATCCGGGAACTGCTTATTCAAAATGAGCGAACCTCACGCGAGTAATGAGCAGGGGCACCGTCTTGCTGGAAAATGACTTCTTGCATGTCAGCTACAGCTGACAGTTGGGGGATGCAGAACTCCTGAAGCATACGAAGGTAATTGTCTCCTTTGACGTTCACGGAATTTCCATCTTGATCCCGGAAGAAGAACGGACCAATCAGCCCAGCTGAGGAGATGGCACACCAGACGACCAATTTCGGCGTGTCCCTTTCATGTTCACGGATCTCCGCAGGATTGTGAGTTCCCAGATGCGGGTGTTGTGCCGATTGACGCGACCAGAAAGGTGGAAGAGAGCTTCGTCGCTGAATCACATGTGCTCCAGGATCGATGGGTCTCTTTCGTAGTGATGCAGCAGTGTCTCACACATCTCCCCCCGGCAATCGTAGTCTTGAGGTTCCAGCTTCTGAACCACCTGGATCTTGTACGGATACAGCTTGAGACCACGCCGCAAAATCCGTTGGATAGATGTCGCGCTGATGTTCAGTTCCGCAGCAGCTCGCCGAATGGACTTTCCTTGACTCTGAGTAAACGCCTCACGGACAGTTTCGACATTCTCCTCACTCCGCCCACTTCGAGGTTTTCCTGATCGTGGTTTGTCCTTTACGGATCCGGTCTCCATAAACTTCCGGTGTGTGGCGACGATGGTGTTCCTATCCGGTGCATAATGCTGTCCGTAGACTGCCCAGAATCGTCGCTGCACTTCGACCACAGATTGAAAAACCTCCTGCCATGCAGCGATTTTACACCTCTGCTCTAGAGTCAGCATGGTAGCAGAAGAAAACGGAGCAAAACTTCAAATGTAGACTGAAAAAAATTCTCAATTACTGAGTAAGAGTTTACCACAAGATGAACGTCGTTGGTCGATTAGCTGCAAAGAAAATTGAAAATCAAATTAGTGAGGCACTTCTGAAACACCCGGTGTATAATATATATATATATATATATATATATATATATATATTATATATATATTATATATATATATACTACAGGCACTCAATATATTTTGCCCCACCCTTTTTTCTTAGCTAAATAATAGACCATGGGGCTGAAATGTCTTTTGGGCCGTATATTTGAACTTTCTGCGCTTCACATAACCGGATTTTTCCACTTTGAACCTCCCCTCTTTGTATAAAACCGCTTTTAAACGCCCTTGTATAAAACCGAAGGTTAACGCTGTTTCGAAAATGGCGCCTGACAGTGATGCGCGTCGTAAACAGAGAGCTGTTATCGAGTTCTTAACCCCAGAGAAAGAAACAGTTGGAAATATTCACAAACGTCTAAAAACGTTTACGGAGATGCTGTTGTTGATCGAAGCACAGTTGGACTCTGGTCTAAACGTGTGAGATCATCGGAGAGAGGGAGAGCCAGCCTCGATGATGAGTCACGCAGCGGTCGCCCGGCATCAGCTGTTACATCTCACACTGAGCAACGTGCTAACAGCATCATTCGATCAAATCGGCGCGTCACATACAAGGAGCTATCACTGGAGCTAGGAATTAGTAAAGGAAGTGTGAATTCGATAATTCAGCAACTGGGATACTCAAAAGTGTGTTCACGGTTTGTTCCTCGCGAACTGACAGGCCCAAGGAAAAGAAATTGCTTCTGAGTCGTTGGTTCGATACGAGACAGAAGGGGATGACTTCCTTTCACGAATTGTGAATAGGGATGAGACTTGGGTACACCACTTTGAACCTGAAACAAAACGCCAATCCACGGGGTGGCATCACGCAGACTCCCCACGCAAGAAAAAGTTCAAAATGGCTCCCTCTGCAGGAATGGTTATGGCCACCATCTTTTGGGACATGAAAGGGGTGATTCTGGTGGACATTATGAAGAAAGGATAAACAATCAACTCAGAGGCATATATTGCTACCCTACAGAGACTCCAGAGACGTATAAAGCGAGTTCGACCGAAGAGAAAACTGGAAGACGTCCTTGTTTTCCACGATAACGCAAGATCACACAACAGTTTGCAAACAAGAGAGGCCATCACAAAAATGCGCTTGATTGTGTTACCCCACCCTCCATACAGCCCGGATCTGGCACCTTCAGACTTCCATTTGTTTGGGCCAATGAAGGATGCTATTCTTGGAAGAAAGTTTCAGAGTGACGATGAGGTTGTTGAGGAGGTTAAGAGGTGGCTTCAGCGGAACCCAGCGGACTTTTTACCAGCAAGGAATGAAGACCCTTTTTTCGAGGTGGAGGAAAGCTGTAGAAAAGGATGCAGACTATGTGGAGAAATAAAAACTTGTAAAAAAGGTATGTAACTACTTGTGTACAAAATTTCTGGAACTTGCAAGAAAACTTGGAAAGAAAAAAAAAAGGTGGGGCAAATATATTGAGTGGCCCTCATATATATATATATATATAATATATATATATGGGATGAATTTCACAATTAAACCCGTGAAATGAATGAATACTGCAAACTCACAAGGAAAAAAAAAACGATTCCAAGGCCTTTCGTGTATTCAGAGCTACACCTCGTCATTCCCTGACGAGGTGTAGCTGTGAATACACGAAAGGCCTTGGAATCGTTTTTCTTTTTCCTTGTGGGTTTGCACTATATATATAATTATATATATATATATATAATATGTATTATATATATATATATATAATATATATATATATAATATATATATATATATATATATATATATATAAAAAGACAAAGCTAATAAAATAAAACTCCATATATAAGACTTTTCTTTATCTGAAATGAAAACCATTCCAAACTAATATATAGGCAATGAAGAAACACTCCTTTATTATGATTTATTAAACGTTTCTGGTAATATTTTAACCATTTGTTCATTTTTGTGGATGACAGAACTACGATATGAGAAAATAGTCCTTCGATTTTGTGACTGGTGTTTCTGAGTATTGCAAATGTGGTGGTTATAATGATAAGTGCATATCATATTCTAATTTATTTTAATTTATTATGGAGTTACTATAGGGGAGTTTATCGTCTGTAAATTATCTTTATTTCCTGCCGGTTGAAAGAACAGCTTTTGTTTACTTTCTTCCAAGTATTAGATCCGGGAAGATACAAATCATACCATAAGTTCTCCTTTTTTATGTAAGAATATTATGAAGGAATCTGTAAATCCTTAGCCATTTATTCTTTAACGAAGGTAATGGAAAGTACTAGAGGCAACTGTGTTTTCTTGACTGGGTTCCCATAATATTTAACCTCGGTGTTTGGTAAAGGAGGATGTATCTTTTAGGGTAGCTTGGAAGTATTTCATCCGTTACTATCATACGAAGTTCTATTAGTTTTTTTATGCATAATATTCTTGTTAATAATTCTGAAGAATTTACTAATAATAGCCTTGTTTTCGCTTAGTGGTTAGGCGAGTGAAGAAATGCCTAAAGGTAATTTTTCCTTCAGAAAAGTTGTTTCTGTTTCTCTTCAGTAGTAAATGTTGGTTCCAAGTTTTGATACTCGTATTTGCATGGATTCCCACGTATGATGAAGTTTCTTCGTGATACAAAGTTAATAAACATAAGACATAAAACCAAGAATAGGTAGAAATGATTATCTGCACAGAACAATTAAACGTTTCCGAATGGCCGTTTTCAACGATGGTTCAGAAAACACAGTGTTGCTTCTAGGCTTCGACTCACTGAGGCAAAACATTTTATTACCTAAAGACAAGTCTCGCAGAGGGATTTCTGAAAATCTCTATCTATTTTTTTTTTAAATAGAATTTCCTCTTAGAGATAGGGGTAACTTGGAGATTTTTTTATCCTATTACATATTCTATTACGTATCCTATTTTATCCTATTACATTTCTGTTTCAGACTGTAGAACGATTTGTTCGTAATAAGACAAGATTGTTTCTATAATGGAAATCCACAGTAAATAACATCTGACATTGTTTATTTGTGTATCTTAAGAAACCTTCTTTATAGGTGAAGATCCGCTTTGGTAAAACATTAATTTCAAAGATAACGACCATTTGCGTAAAGTATTTAATATTGTGTATGTAACGATATCATCAGATAAACTTTACCTTATAAAGAGGTTTGGATTAATTAAAAATATTGTTCAGACATTTAAATAATGAGTATAAACTTGTATGCTCATAATTAACTCCGTGAAATAAATGAGGACACACAGATCGGGGGTTCGACTATCAGTGGTGTTGGTAATAATAACCCGGGAGCTACAGCATGACTGATTATATATCCAGGCCTGCGATGGTTTTTTGGTCCGAAATATTTTATCACTTATATAGTCATTTTTGTACGCTGATTCCGAAAATAATATTCATTTTTTGTCATCACGTACAGATTTTCACAAATGTCATATTTCATATTACATATGTAAGTAATTTTCATTAAAATTGACTCAATTAAGTTTTGATTAAAAACTACTGCCTCTAAATGCTTCCAGATCAGAAGTGAAGTCATAGCGTCTTCTATAACATTCGAGAAAACGCACCGCTAGTATACAAGTGATTGACAAGCCACGAGATGAGTCAGTCTGTCTAGTGCGTGTGAGGTTATAGTTCTTTATTATTCAAAGGTGCGCGGTGACCATATTTCTTTTTGAAATTTGTTCATTTGTCGCTATGGCAACTAGAGGGGGTGTAAATAGCCCAAACATTTTCTGTTATATTTGTGGAAAATTTACTGTGAAAAAACAAAGGCGAGATATTACAGACTTCCTCAAGAAAGCATAGTATGAGTTCTTCGGAATGAAACTTGGGATCAAGACAAATCGTGGGCTCCACATAAAGTTTGTAGTGTTTGTGTTGAACAACTTAGACTGTGGAGTAAAGGTAAAAAGGATTCTTTATCTTTTGGGAATCCAATGGTCTGGCGTGAGCGTAGAAATCACAGCAATGACTGCTATTTTTGTTCATGTAACGTGCAAGGCTACAATACTAAAAATAAAAAGGAAATTTCTTATCCAAACTTTCAGTCTGCTATAAGACCTGTTGTTCATGGACCTGGTATACCTGTACCTACTAAACCAAATACTCTTGATATAACTTCATCTGATTCGGTGTCTGATGGCAATGGAAACGATG
>JAJOZX010008964.1:0-22500 GCA_023014485.1 Bathynomus jamesi | reverse complement strand
AGAAGCTCGCGGATCTGTGGACCAACAAATACACCCTCCTTGATTTTTGCTTCACTGAGCTTTGGGAATTTACCACCGAGGTACTTAAAAGCTGCCCCCGTTTTATCCATAGCCTTAACAAAATTTTTCATGACGACCAGTTTGATGTGTAAGTTTGGTAACAAAATCTTGCTCGATTCTACAAGTGGAGGATACTGAACATTTTTTGTTCCAGGTTCCAATGAGTGTCGGAGTGGCCAATCCTTCTTGATGTAATGAGAAGTCCTAGCCCGACTATCCCATTCACACAGAAAACAGCAATACTTAGTGTAGCCCGGCTGCAGTCCAAGCACGATAGCAACAACTTTCAAGTCACCACAAACCTGCCACTGATGTTTGTCATAGTTTATGGAGTTCAAAAGTTGCTTCATGTTGTCATATGTTTCCTTCATGTGGACTGCATGACCAACTGGAATTAATGGCAATACGTTGCCAACATGCAACAAAACAGCTTTTAGACTCAACTTCGATGAATGAATGAACAGTCTCCACTCATCAGGATTGTGAATAATGTTGAGAGCTGCCATCAGACCATCGATGCCGTTGCAAGCTACAAGGTCACCTTCCATGATGAAGAATGGGACAAAATCTTTTTGACGGTCACGAAACTTACACACTCTAACATTTTTTTTCAGCGAGGAGATTCCACTGCTGCAATCTGGAGCCCAACAGCTCTGCCTTACTCTTTGGCAGTTCTAAATCTCTGATAAGGTCGTTTAATTCATTCTGAGTTATCATGTGCGATTTAGAAGATGTCAAGTTATAAACAAATTCAGGGTCTTGTGAAGTTGAAGGCTCACAAGTTTCGTAGGTTCCTTCATTCTCCTCGTCCTCTGACTCCAGGGAGAATGAGTGTTGGGGCTCAGGAACGGGCAGTTCTTCGCAATGAGGTACCGGGCGTATAGCAGAGGGTATATTCGGATATTGTAAAATCCACTTTTTCTTCTTGCAAATACCTTTCTTGACTGGAGGCACCATGCAGAAGTAACAATTGCTGACATGATCTGTTGGTTCCCTCCACACCATTGGCACTGCAAACGGCATAGATTTCCTTTTCCGATTCAACCACTGGCGAAGGTTTGTTGCACAAGTATTGCAGCATATGTGTGGGGCCCAGCTCTTGTCCTGATCTCCAATCTTACAGCCAAAATAAAGGTGATAGGCTTTCCTAATCACGTCGGTTATAGCACGCTTTTGTGATGCAAAAGTCAATTTTCCACAAACATAACAGAAGTTACAGTATCTACACTGTTCACGCAATTAAGAGGCATCTTTGTTCAAATTAGGCTGAAAAAAATTCAGTTTCAAAAGCGAACACTAAAGAGAGTTTGACAAGGGTGCACTGTATGACTTCCGCGAATGAACTGATGCTGTGGCGTAATATATAGACGCCTGTGACACATCGACGCCTTGACTCTACTGCGTATGCGCGTAGTTATATATATTTTTTATTTTAATAAATTAATGTAATTACATTGCATTTTAATAATTTTAAATTAGGTAAGGTTAAGTTAGGTTAGAATTCCATTTATATT
This sequence comes from Bathynomus jamesi, assembly GCA_023014485.1. NCBI lineage: Eukaryota > Metazoa > Arthropoda > Malacostraca > Isopoda > Cirolanidae > Bathynomus > Bathynomus jamesi. The sequence continues at coordinate 20,926 of JAJOZX010008964.1, read as the reverse complement.
AATATCAAAAACATTATGGGAAGCAATATGTTAAAATGATCCAATCTATTTTTTAATAAATAATTTACAAATACATAATGTAATAGATAAATTTAAAATTACATTTTATTGTATATATCTGTATATATTTACATTAATTTATTAAAATAAAAAATATAACTACGCGCATGCGCAGTAGAGTCAATGCGTCGATGTGTCACAGGCGTCTACATATTACGCGACAGATGCAGTCCAGTTAGTAGGGTGCAGGGTTGCCTGATATCTTTATAAATAGAGCCAATTGGCAATTTTAGGCCTCATTTTCGTATTCAGTGACCTAAAATTAGTGAAGATTGACTACTTTTATTTCTGAAGCATTTTTGCTGTAGACCAGTGTTATGATGATGATGGTAATAACACGAATAGTGGTGATGTGGGAAAAACTCAATGATACCTGATATGGGAAAACTAAATTAGATTATAAAGAGGTATACTGGAAAAATATGGAAATCGTAACTACAAAATAAAGAGAAAGGTAAGGTATTAAAGGTTTTCCAGAATTTTATTCTGGGTTTGTTTTTTTTTGTTTTTTAGTGGTAGTGTAGAGGCTAAGGCCAGTAAGAACTAAGAATCTTTCAGATGGTGAGAGAAATATGAAATTTGGCATGCTTTCACATTAGTACCTCCATTAATAGATAAGACCAACTGACACTTGAAACATTCAAAATCGTGCTCAAAATCCAAGATCTACAGAAGCTAAGGATGACAAAGACCTTAAGATCCACTCTAAGGTTAGCCCGAGAGAAAGAAGAGAGTAGGGGGTTAAAAGAAAAGAATAAGGGGATAAGTAAGTAGCAAAACCTATCATTCGTGGGTTAACATTCATTCATAAAAAAGAGAGAGAAAGACTTACCATCATCATCCACCGGCCACTACCGAAGGTCGGAAAAATAGTCGAAGAGAATAGGAAAGGGTTGAAAGATGAAAAGAAGTAAAATAAGAACGCTTGCAAACCATGCAAACACAGTCTTAACTCAAACACTGTCATACCATGCAAACTACAGACATGTAAGTAGAGGATAAGAAAATAACAAAAAAAAGTATGAAGAGTATAACAAAAAGTGGGTTAGTTTTACGTTACAACCTACATCTAAGTTCGTGTTAGTCTAATTTTTTTTATATAATTTTATTGCTGGCATATCACACGCTGACATGTCACAAGCTGGCATTAATCGTCAACAGACTCAAACCTCAACCACTACACCCAGAGTTTCCTGTTGCTAACTGTTTTATTATTTTAAACGATGTTAATATTTTTAAAATGCCTATCTAAACGGTTTTTAAACATATTAACGCTGGTAGAAATTAAAATTAAAGGAATTTTTAAATAACACTTTTAATACTAAACTCCCCATGACCACAGTACAAAAAGAAACCACATATATTAAATTACCTTTTTATGGTTATTTATCATTTATTCGAAGTGAAGTGTCCAAACTGCTTAAGTTTAGTTATCCCCAAATAAATTTTAGATTCGCCTTCGTCAACCCACTTCAATTATCAAATTTTTTAAAGTTCAAAGACAAATTCCCCAAAACTGTATGCCCTAATGTTGTTTATAAATACACGTGCGACAGCTGTAAGGCTGCGTATATCGGCAGCACTCAACTCCCACTGGAGGTACACCTTTCTCAACATTTGGGCTTATCAGTCCGTACCAACCGTCCTCTCAGTAGCCCACCACAATCCGCAATTAGAAACCATAGTAATGAAAACAACCATCCCCTTCACAAAACTCAGTTCGAAATTCGAACAAGAACCAATAACCTTACAGAACTCCGAATTTTAGAATCTTTGTACATCTATAGAAACAAATCCTCCATTAACAACAACAGTTCATCTTACAAATTACATAGCTCTTCTAACTAACCAACCAACCTACTTTCATACCTTCCAATAAATTGACCATACAGTTTTCGCTCAGTATCTGCCGAATATGGAGGTTGACGTAATTATTGTGTATTTACCAGTTGAGGTAATTTAATTTAATTTAATTTTAATGATTTTAATTTTCTTTTGTATTGATTTAATTTTAATTATGTATTCTTATTTTTGTTTTAAGGTTTATAATTCACTGATGATGACAAAAGATTTATCGAAACGTCTGAAGTACAAAAAATAAATGAAAATGTTTGCTGTTGTGTTGGTCCTTCTTTTCATCTGTAAGCTCTGTTTCCCTAAGGAGAAGTCAATAGCTTTGATATACAGTATATATATATATACAAAGGTGGGCACCCGGGCCTCAAACTGACCGACGGTCCCGGTCACGGTCCTTTTTGAAGATAGGACCTAGGAACGACTCGGTTCTCGGTCCTTATATATAATATAAGTGAAAAATTTGATTAAAATGAAAAATTGCCGGGATTGCCGGGTTCAATTCTTCCGCTAGGAGCTCCAGTTGCTTGACTTGAAGTTGAAGCACTAACATCAGTAGATTCTTCGTCTCCTCCAGGTGTTGAAACAAGTTTCAGTTCAGTCTCAGTCTCTTTCTGAGTCTTCTGGAGGAAACGATCCATCTTCTTTAGAACTTCAAATAATCACTAAACACACTAAAATCACTAAAAAAGCCGTCCGGACCGGACCGTCCGGAATTGCTTAAAAATGGACCGTCGCTCCTCATTTCGGTCCTCACTCAGAAAAGGACCGACTTTCCCGCTCACTGTCCTTAAAAAGGACCGCGTTCCTGGAGTTCGGTCCTTTTGGAACTCGGTCCTGCCCACCATTGTGTATATATTATATATATTAGTGATGGATCGAATAACCGCAACCGCAACCGCACTACAACCGCACAAAAATTCACAACCGTAACCGCAACCGCCGTTCCATAAGTGCGGTTGCGGTTGTAAAAGCTTAGTTAATTTTAATTTTAGGTTAATTAGAAATATTTCTTTTTTTAAAAGGAAAATGATGGGTCTCCTTATGCGTGCTTAAACGTGACGTCATACGGCTGCCGTAGTAAAATTGGTTTAAACTGCGCTCTAAGTTATTACTCTGTGAGCTCCATGAAGTAACATTTATTTTTATTTAATTTTCTTCAAACTAAAATCGCCTTTAGTACAATAGTCAATAAAGCTTATTCCTGCTCGACGGACCTCTCGGGTTCGTGTAACTTGGTCAATGGCCTTGGTTGGCCAAAGGGGTGGTTTCTCGAACATGACTCCCCCCAAAAGGGGTAAAGAAGTGGTCTGTGTTAAAACGGACCTGCGCAGTCTCAACTCGCTGCTAGTTGACAACATCAGTCCTCGTTTGCTTTGATTGTTATCGGTGTAATGTTATGAGCAAATATGGTTTTAATTAATTTGACCTATTCTTTCATAATAGCTATATAAGTTTTAGAATATACTTCATTTAATAGTATTTATTTAGTAAATACCTTATGTTGAACACAAGTTTTGCAACACACAAATAGCGGTAGCGGTGTATTGCAAAACTTGTGTTCAACATAAGGTATTTACTAAATAAATACTATTTAGTATTTATTATGTACCAAGTGTGGCTAAATCGCACTATAGTGGCTAAATCCAGTTAATAATTACGCATTTTTCCTAGTATATGATAACCGCAACCGCGGTTGGAAAAATTCGACAACCGCAAACACAACCGCAACCACGGTTGTGAAAAACCGACCACTCGATCCATCACTAATATATATATATATATATATATATAGTTGAAAACACATTTCCATTTCTGCAAAAATTTACAGTTTTGGCATATGATAAAGCTAGCAGTGAAACTGAAGTAGACAAAGCTAGAAAGACAGTTTAGTTAGATGAACAAACAATTTGATGCAATCCTTCCAACAGAGGATTCCCTTAAGCAGCACAGTCTTCGAGCGGCTTACCAAGCAGGCTATGTATGGGGTCAAGCCCAGGAGTATGTAGTAGTATGGGCGCGTTTGGGGAGAGGAAGTTGGGGTGCTCTGAAATCCTGCCCCTGAAGGGGCCCCCTGAAGGCATAGCCTTCTGTATGAGGGGGGCCCCCTTACTTAAGTTATTAGCCCATTTATGGGGTCTCACCGTCCTTAATGAAGGGCATTTGCCCCTTGAGGGCCCCTTTCAGGGCCCCATCCTCCTTGGGGAGAAAAAAAAATCGTTTTCACCTTCATTCAAAAAATTTAAGAAAGGATTGAGCCTCGCCTTCCTCCTTCAAAAAAGTTCTTTCATGAGGCAAACAAGAACAAACACGAAAAAACATACATACATTCAAGTACTTTCCGTTCAGGCAAGTTAGAAGACAGTAGAAATGAAACGAATGAAAGGTTTTAATAGGCTAACGAGATTGCACATTAACACCCAATTTTCAAATGTTAACAAATTGCGAACAATACATAAATGAAAATCAGAGTGATCATATTTTAAACCTAATACAAGTTCTTTGTTTAAGATCTGCATTATGAAAAATAAAATGAATATTTATCATTTTAATTTAAATAAATTAATTTCTCTCTTTTTTAAGGGAAACTGGCTTATTTTCAAACGAGATGACCTTCAAATACAATATATACATATAGTACACTCATATTTGTTTATTTACTTTTAAATATGTAGTTTTCTGTTATTTACGCTGATATATACCATTACATTCACTTTCACATGCTATCTTCTGGTATGTGAATTAATAATTTTACTATACAGCAAATTTCGTTATAAAATTGCATATGCTAAAAAGAACATCAAGCTGCGTAACACAGCTTTGAATCTGAAGCATCAATTGTTATCCTCCGCTAAACATCCACTTAAATATTATTACTAATATTGATTTATTGTTATTATTACATATATATATGTACACGTGTTAAGAGTATTTAAATTAAATATATTGATTTCAATTCCCTTCGTAATAAAAGCATCTGGCAACTATACCCCCAATCTTGCTATATATTTCTCTCAGTAATTGTTTTCAGGTTATTTGTTAAGTTTAACTTTCTTCTAAAGACTATTAGCTGCAACTAATCTTGTTATTATTATTATTATCATATATATATATATATATATATATATATATATATATATAACATCCAAATAAGTAGGTTCGGGTAAAAAAAATTCTTATTAGATGCAATTAAAGAAAACGGGATGTCAAATTTATGTGGGTTGTCATTTTTAAATAGATGCAGCGGGAAATAGGTATTGAAAGTTGAGAGATTTTTCATTAAGAACCTTTCTACTTGTAGTTATAGTTAGGACTATTCACATTACTTTAATTATCATTTCTCTAATTTAACGGCTGTTCACAATTCCTCATAATTCTCATAATAAACGTATTTGTTTTCACACCAGTCAGGCCACTGTTTACATCAATCACACAGAATGTTCATGCTTATTGTTTTTGTCATTAGCTGTACCAATCATGTCTTTACAGACTGAAGCCTACCGTTACACAACGTTTAAAATGTTATAATTAATGCTTTATGATATCAGATCTCGTATAAAAAGCATTATTTTCTGTACAAATGGCCACAAAAATACTTTCAATCCTAATTATGTACGTATAGTATGCAACATACGCCTTTTCACCTGTATTAAAAACGTAAAAGTATCATCATGCGATCTTAGTTTCCGCAATGACGTGAGCCCTAACATTTAATTTAAAATTATTTAACAGATCATTCGAGGGAACTGTACATCGATCTCATTAGAACTTCTGACTCATAATAACCCGCTATGCATATTTACAAGAGTCGAATTTAAATATAAATAAATATAATATATATATATATATATATATATATAAGGAGTTTGTATGTGGCATTCCAGCAGAAGGCAGGAAGTGTCTGAACCCTGTTTCTCCCATCACTGTCCTCTTCATCTGGCCTTTTACATGCCACGTCTACCCTGTAAACAGTCCAGCATACTCTCAAACACGCGCTTCTCACTATATCCCTTACTACACACGCATGCATCTTACACACTACACAGTCTTTTCAAAAAAGGTGTAATTTCAATAGTTTCGGAGATTCGCGATTGGCCCCTCCTTCCTGCCTGCATCGTATATAGTACCAAGCAAGTCTCTCCACAGTTTACAGGTTTCCTCATTGTCTAAAATTTATAAAGTTCTCTCTTATTGTTTTCCTTATTGTAACGGACATCACAACCGAATTTAAATAGTATTTAAGTATTATGTCGAGCAACATAGCTAGATAACCCCGCCACAGCCTAGTTTCTTTGCATAATCATGAAACAAGATTATATATATATATATATATATATATATATATATATATATATATACACGGCAAAAGTAGTTTGAAGATTTATTCCATCACACGACTGATTATAATTATACACTTTAGAGGAGTTTGCAAATTGCATATACTTAGACAAAAAGTATTAGATCTTATGATGATTTCATGTCATTATCAGCATGCTTCACTGTCCTTTCAGTCATTGTGACCGTAGAACGTACCAGAACTATGGTCTTGACAAACCACAATGTGTTAAATTTAAATATTGACTTATTGTTATTATTACATATATATGTACACGTGTTAAGAGTATTTAAATTAAATATATTGATTTAAATACATTTCGTAATAAGAGCATCTGGTAACTCTACCCCAATTTTGCTATATGAAAATGAAAATGAAAAGGTTTATTGCCAGACTATAGTCCATATGGCAAATATTATTAATACAATGACAGTTCATACACTAAGGGTAGAAATATATACAATTGATTAGAAATAATACTGCACTGTCGAAGTTAAGTGGAGCTACAGACAGACAGACGTTTTCGTACCAAGAAGTCCATAGCTTAGGCCTTAGAGGATAAATGGCAGGACTCATGGATAGCTTGGATGATCGGGTTGGTTGATTTTTTAATTCTTTGCATTAGAATGTGTTGAGCACGTCTTGTTACCTCCGGGAAGCTCGGGACATTGCGGGTAGCAAACATTTGCGAAGCTGAGCATCTCGGGGGTAATTTATGTAAGAGTCTAAAAGAACTGTTGTACAGCAAATTTAGGGTACTGCCAGAACCTTTTTTATAATTCACACAGAGCTGCAGACCGTATATATTACTGCAGAAAGTACGAAAGAGTGTGTCTTTAGCTTCACTTGTACAGAAACGAAAGCTCCTTATGGTCATATTCGCTTTAGCATACAGGCTTCGAGACTGTTTTCTTATATCCGAGTCATCACTCAAGGAGCTGGTAATAGTTTGACCCAATTACTTAAACTCTTGTACTTCCTCAATTACTTCACCATTCATTTTAAACCTTATGTGAAAAATGCTCTGTATCAATTGGTCCACAATTAACCCACCCCTTATATCCACAGTCTAACTATAGAGTAGATTAAGTCTAGCCTTGTAGGGGTCAGCCTAGAGATTCCGGAAATGGTCCAGAGCGGGCAGATAAATTGAGGTCCACAGTAGGATTCCTCACCAAATTAGGTTAGGGCAATCTACCTTCACCTTTGTTACGCTATGAGTTGATGCTAGGTCTTAGGCCACAATGTAGGCCTAATTTGTCTGACCCAGCTTAATTTACTGCGTTTACTTCTAACTGGGTTAAAAACACAATTAGTCACTTACTACTAGTTATTAGAGACCCTTTTCCCCTTTTGTTTAATTGTTGAGAGCGTACTTGCTGGTGGGGATCTTTTTTCCGTTGTTTGTTCTTCCCCCTTCCCTCGTTCCGTCTTGTAACCCCGTTCCTCGTTTTCGTTCCCCCTTGTCCACCTTTTCGCTGGGCTTTTTCCACCAGCGACCTCTTGGTTTTTTGGTTGGTTGATCGGTAATGTATATCTATTACCGAGCACGCTCTTGTCACACAGTATATAAATACTAGTGTGGAGAATAACTCTGGTGAGCAACCAATTGGTTTCATCCACCCAGTTATTGACATAAAAGGAATTTAATAATTGTTCGATTAACTACCTACCTACTCAGTGAACCATTTTCGTTACATCCCAACTACCCACACATCAGTTTTCCATATACTGGGGGCCCGGGAGATAAAAATTTTGGTGTCAATGTCACCAATTTTTATGTCTGAGTATAGACTAGCTAACTATTTGACTGTAAATGCCTGTTAATCTGATTAACAGTGACTATCCTCACCATCTCATGGAGAAGATGTAGCATTTAATTAGAAGAGAAAATATACATCCATAAGATGAAACTGTCTATGGTCTTTACCATAAGAAAAGGAAAAGTGAAAGTTAGAAGATAAATTACAATTCCCCAGCATCTATTTTTTGTTGTAAAACTAGTCGCGCCTTTAATGCTGTTTGTCGCTGAGGTCATGTGTCTGTCAATGTTGTAGTAGGATGCGTTACCACTCCTACTGTCAAAGGAATAGTTACTGGAAGTTCAGTGTCTCCAGTTGTTACTGGCGGTGGAGAAGGTTCTCCAAAGTCCATTGTTTTGGGTCCAGGCTCTAAGGGGTACAAAAGAGAAATGTCTCTTGTTGTGTCACCCGTTGAAGTCCTTAATTTGACCACTCTTGTTACCCCGTCTGCCCCTGGTCTGAGTTCTAAAACTCTAGCCAGAGGCCAGTATTGTCTTGGAGTACTGTCATGTATGAGAACAAGGTCCCCTACCTTAATTGTGTCAGACCAATCCTTCTTAGTCATTTGGTTATGTCTCTCCCTTAGACCCATCAAGTACTCAATTTTCCGCTGTTTAATGAAATGAGCTTTAACTCTAGTTAAATGTTGTAACTTAGTCTGGAGCTCATCATGTCGTTGAGTCCAGTTTGGGTCTTCTGAAGAGTCTATATAGTAGTACGGCAGGAGACTAACTTGTTCTCCCCGAATCAAATGATTTGGAGTTAATGGTTCCGGGGTCATTAATGTTGTCACTTACATAAGTGAGTGGTCTATTGTTAATGATGTTCTCAATCTCAGCCAGGAGAGTGAGCAACTCAAACAAGTGTATCTGTTTTTTACCATTTGCTTTCTTCAAGCAGTTCTTTACTGCTTGTATATTCCTCTCCCAGATAGAACCATACCAAGGAGAGGCAACCGGAATATACTTCCACTTTATGTTTGAATTTTGTATATATAATTGTGTGAATTCATTGCTTAACAAATCGTGGATGACTTGTTCACCAGCCTTGAAATATGTAGCATTGTCAGTCCATACTGTCTTGGGTACTAAATATCGTGCACAGAATCTCTTAAAGACAGCAACAAAAGACTCTGCTGTAAGGTCCTCCACAACATCCAGATAAACAGCTCGTGAGGCAGCACATGTAAACAGTACAATGTACATTTTTTGTTCAGTGTCAACCAACCCCACAGTCAATGCTCCTGTATAGTCAATGCCTACAGTCTCAAAGGGTCTGTTGAGAGTAACTCTCTCCTCTGGCAAAGCAGGAGGATTTGGTATCCTATAGGGCCTAGCATGAATACGCCTACATGTGATACACTCACTCAGGACTGTTTTAACAGTGATCCTTCCCTTGGGTATCCAATAAGTTTTTCTTAATGTAGTTAGTGTCTGTGGTACCCCATATGATGTACATCATTGTGTGTGTTTGCCTGATGATTAATGTTGTCAAATAGCTAAATCTAGGTAAAAGGATTGGTTGTTTGCTTTTGTAAGACAGTTTTGATTTGTCTAATCTCCCTTTACACTTTAGATGGCATTCCTCATCTCTGAACAAATTTAGATCCACAACTACTGATGGTACAGGTTCTTTTGTTTGTTTCCCATTAGTCAAGAATTCTAACTCTTTATTGTACTCCTTTTGTCGTGCATGCGCTATCCAGTACTTGGTTGCAACTTCTGTATAATTATGATTGTTTTTATTTAGCTGATTGTTTATTGTAGTTAAACAGTTGTGAGCAAACCTCAAACAGTAAGCTGTGACCCTGACAAGTTTGCTGAAATCAGAATAATGTTCATAATTAGTGATTGGTTCAACCTTTTCATTTGAAAAGATTAAATTTAATGTCAAGTTAACTTGTTCCACAGGCCATTGGTATGTATTACAGAGCCACTTAGGTCCCATGAACCAAGTTTTGTTTGACTTCAACAACTTGTAGGATAAACCTCTGGTCAGAAAGTCTGCTGGATTTTGTTTAGTTGGAACATAGTGAAAGTTTACTTGTAGTCTTTCATTAGCTTCAGCTATTTCTTTTAGCCTATTTCTTGCAAAGATATTCTTACTATTAATGCTAGCATTCCGTATCCAGGCAAGACAAATCTGACTGTCAAGCCAGATGTGGATATCAGTTATGTTCACAACATGGTAAGCATCCTTAAGCAATGAATGGTTTTAATGGCTAACGCAGCAGCCAATAGTTCCAGTTGAGGTATGGTTCGGGTAGGTTTGAGGGGTGCAACTTTCCCTTTTGCATAAATTAGATGATTTTCTGTAGGACTTACAAGGTATGCACAGTACCCATAAGCATGTGTGCTGCATCAGCAAACACATGAAGTCTCTGTGGCTTATCCCTAAACCCACAGCACCTTTGAATTTTAATGTTCTGCACTTTTGTTAAATCAGCAGCTAACTTCTTCCAAAATTTTTGCTATCCATTTGTTATTGGATCATCCCACCCAACATTTGTCATCCAAACTTCTTGGAGGAGAATCTTTGATTTTATTGTTGAAGGCAGGAATAGACCCATGGGGTCAAAATTTTTTGAAGCCTCTGATAATATTTGTCTTTTAATATTTACTTCCTCATCAAGTTTAAAACCTTTAGTACAGATTGAATCATGACTGACAGAAGATGCGTCCAAATAACAGTTCATACCTAAAGTTTTAACTCTGTCTGATGGATCAGTAAGACCATTATTATCCTTTAAAATCTTTTTGTTTAATTCCTCATCATTTGAAATCCACGCACTAAGTTCAAAGTTACCTTGTTGCATAATGTTTTGAGAGTGTTCATAGACCTCAGATAATTCAGATTTTGTTGTTGTTGAGCCTATTAGATTGTCTACGTAAAAATGTTCCTTGAGGAAATTCATTGTTAAAGAGTTATTAAACTGGTTCAAATGATGTCTAATTGTCATTGCTAATAGGCTAGGTGAGCAATTGGCTCCAAACAACACAACATTAAATCTATAGGTTATGAGCCCTTTATTCAAATCAAATGGATCCCTGAACCATAAGAACCTAAGTTGGTTCTTGTCATATTCATTTTTAGATTTATTCTCAAAATTGCCTTGAAATGGCACTTTGTACGGCATATTTATCTAACCTGAGGAGCCAAGTGAACACCTCTCCTCCTTTCTCTTGGGGGATAACGCCACCTCCAAGTTTCCTTGTTGCACCTACAGCATCCCCCACCCCCCTTTGCTTGGCAATAGTTTTGTGGTGAGACGACCAAAACTGTCTAAACAAAAGCCCAAAGACCTAAGGAACATGAAGGGAGTTGCTGTGGACATCTTCAAAAGATGATTAGACGCCTGGCTCAGAACAATCCCCGATGAACGGGACGTACATGGCTATGTGAGGTGGAGAGTACAAGAAAGCACTCGCCCCTCGACCAAGACAGGCCTAGAGGGGACACCAGCCTGACCTTCGTGTGAAGAGAGAACTACGCACGGAACCGCAACGTTGCGTATACACACACATTTTATTCGTGCATTTATCCGTGATTCACTGTCGTCAATTGAATTAACATAACCTACTAATTGTTACCACTGTACACTTAACCGTGATCGTGACATGGTGCTAGCCGTGATTTGAGGGTGTTTACATTTGGGGGTCTCCTCCCGCCATCCCACACAATGCGTCTCAGTCAATGTCTCTCAGCGCAGCCAAAGACAATATTACGGACGATACAAAGATCAGCAGAAAAATCAACGAGTGGTACAAAACTTCAAAATAAATCCAATTACCTTCCAAACAACACAGGACAATAGGAAAGTCAGAATGTGTAGTGTCCCCAAACTAAAGGCCTGACAAGAGACCTCCTCAACACTGAAGGAAATTAGCCTGGTTGTCAGTGGGCCAAGACATTTTAACCAGCTTCACCTTCATGTGAAGAGAGACCGACGCAGAGGGGGGGGGGCACTACCATCGAGTATAGCAATTTAACTTGAAGTAGTAGCATTATTAAATATTTAAATTAAATAGATGATTCTTTCGCAATAAAAATTAGGTGGTAACCTACATCTTAACACATAGCTATCATATCTACAGCTAATTACGCAAAAGTACATTTCTCTTTCATATTGAGTTGCCAGATAGCAATATTTATTAAATTAAACCATATATTAATCATCCATTTAAATAGTGTACACTATTTAAATGGATGATTAATATATGGTTTAATTTAATAAATATTGCTATCTGGCAACTCAATATGAAAGAGAAATGTACTTTTGCGTAATTAGCTGTAGATATGATAGCTATGTGTTAAGATGTAGGTTACCACCTAATTTTTATTGCGAAAGAATCATCTATTTAATTTAAATATTTAATAATGCTACTACTTCAAGTTAAATTGCTATACTCGATGGTAGTGCCCCCCCCCCTCTGCGTCGGTCTCTCTTCACATGAAGGTGAAGCTGGTTAAAATGTCTTGGCCCACTGACAACCAGGCTAATTTCCTTCAGTGTTGAGGAGGTCTCTTGTCAGGCCTTTAGTTTGGGGACACTACACATTCTGACTTTCCTATTGTCCTGTGTTGTTTGGAAGGTAATTGGATTTATTTTGAAGTTTTGTACCACTCGTTGATTTTTCTGCTGATCTTTGTATCGTCCGTAATATTGTCTTTGGCTGCGCTGAGAGACATTGACTGAGACGCATTGTGTGGGATGGCGGGAGGAGACCCCCAAATGTAAACACCCTCAAATCACGGCTAGCACCATGTCACGATCACGGTTAAGTGTACAGTGGTAACAATTAGTAGGTTATGTTAATTCAATTGACGACAGTGAATCACGGATAAATGCACGAATAAAATGTGTGTGTATACGCAACGTTGCGGTTCCGTGCGTAGTTCTCTCTTCACACGAAGGTCAGGCTGGTGTCCCCTCTAGGCCTGTCTTGGTCGAGGGGCGAGTGCTTTCTTGTACTCTCCACCTCACATAGCCATGTACGTCCCGTTCATCGGGGATTGTTCTGAGCCAGGCGTCTAATCATCTTTTGAAGATGTCCACAGCAACTCCCTTCATGTTCCTTAGGTCTTTGGGCTTTTGTTTAGACAGTTTTGGTCGTCTCACCACAAAACTATTGCCAAGCAAAGGGGGGGGATGCTGTAGGTGCAACAAGGAAACTTGGAGGTGGCGTTATCCCCCAAGAGAGAAAGGAGGAGAGGTGTTCACTTGGCTCCTCAGGTTAGATAAATATGCCGTACAAAGTGCCATTTCAAGGCAATTTTGAGAATAAATCTAAAAATGAATATGACAAGAACCAACTTAGGTTCTTATGGTTCAGGGATCCATTTGATTTGAATAAAGGGCTCATAACCTATAGATTTAATGTTGTGTTGTTTGGAGCCAATTGCTCACCTAGCCTATTAGCAATGACAATTAGACATCATTTGAACCAGTTTAATAACTCTTTAACAATGAATTTCCTCAAGGAACATTTTTACGTAGACAATCTAATAGGCTCAACAACAACAAATCTGAATTATCTGAGGTCTATGAACACTCTCAAAACATTATGCAACAAGGTAACTTTGAACTTAGTGCGTGGATTTCAAATGATGAGGAATTAAACAAAAAGATTTTAAAGGATAATAATGGTCTTACTGATCCATCAGACAGAGTTAAAACTTTAGGTATGAACTGTTATTTGGACGCATCTTCTGTCAGTCATGATTCAATCTGTACTAAAGGTTTTAAACTTGATGAGGAAGTAAATATTAAAAGACAAATATTATCAGAGGCTTCAAAAAATTTTGACCCCATGGGTCTATTCCTGCCTTCAACAATAAAATCAAAGATTCTCCTCCAAGAAGTTTGGATGACAAATGTTGGGTGGGATGATCCAATAACAAATGGATAGCAAAAATTTTGGAAGAAGTTAGCTGCTGATTTAACAAAAGTGCAGAACATTAAAATTCAAAGGTGCTGTGGGTTTAGGGATAAGCCACAGAGACTTCATGTGTTTGCTGATGCAGCACACATGCTTATGGGTACTGTGCATACCTTGTAAGTCCTACAGAAAATCATCTAATTTATGCAAAAGGGAAAGTTGCACCCCTCAAACCTACCCGAACCATACCTCAACTGGAACTATTGGCTGCTGCGTTAGCCATTAAAACCATTCATTGCTTAAGGATGCTTACCATGTTGTGAACATAACTGATATCCACATCTGGCTTGACAGTCAGATTTGTCTTGCCTGGATACGGAATGCTAGCATTAATAGTAAGAATATCTTTGCAAGAAATAGGCTAAAAGAAATAGCTGAAGCTAATGAAAGACTACAAGTAAACTTTCACTATGTTCCAACTAAACAAAATCCAGCAGACTTTCTGACCAGAGGTTTATCCTACAAGTTGTTGAAGTCAAACAAAACTTGGTTCATGGGACCTAAGTGGCTCTGTAATACATACCAATGGCCTGTGGAACAAGTTAACTTGACATTAAATTTAATCTTTTCAAATGAAAAGGTTGAACCAATCACTAATTATGAACATTATTCTGATTTCAGCAAACTTGTCAGGGTCACAGCTTACTGTTTGAGGTTTGCTCACAACTGTTTAACTACAATAAACAATCAGCTAAATAAAAACAATCATAATTATACAGAAGTTGCAACCAAGTACTGGATAGCGCATGCACGACAAAAGGAGTACAATAAAGAGTTAGAATTCTTGACTAATGGGAAACAAACAAAAGAACCTGTACCATCAGTAGTTGTGGATCTAAATTTGTTCAGAGATGAGGAATGCCATCTAAAGTGTAAAGGGAGATTAGACAAATCAAAACTGTCTTACAAAAGCAAACAACCAATCCTTTTACCTAGATTTAGCTATTTGACAACATTAATCATCAGGCAAACACACACAATGATGTACATCATATGGGGTACCACAGACACTAACTACATTAAGAAAAACTTATTGGATACCCAAGGGAAGGATCACTGTTAAAACAGTCCTGAGTGAGTGTATCACATGTAGGCGTATTCATGCTAGGCCCTATAGGATACCAAATCCTCCTGCTTTGCCAGAGGAGAGAGTTACTCTCAACAGACCCTTTGAGACTGTAGGCATTGACTATACAGGAGCATTGACTGTGGGGTTGGTTGACACTGAACAAAAAATGTACATTGTACTGTTTACATGTGCTGCCTCACGAGCTGTTTATCTGGATGTTGTGGAGGACCTTACAGCAGAGTCTTTTGTTGCTGTCTTTAAGAGATTCTGTGCACGATATTTAGTACCCAAGACAGTATGGACTGACAATGCTACATATTTCAAGGCTGGTGAACAAGTCATCCACGATTTGTTAAGCAATGAATTCACACAATTATATATACAAAATTCAAACATAAAGTGGAAGTATATTCCGGTTGCCTCTCCTTGGTATGGTTCTATCTGGGAGAGGAATATACAAGCAGTAAAGAACTGCTTGAAGAAAGCAAATGGTAAAAAACAGATACACTTGTTTGAGTTGCTCACTCTCCTGGCTGAGATTGAGAACATCATTAACAATAGACCACTCACTTATGTAAGTGACAACATTAATGACCCCGGAACCATTAACTCCAAATCATTTGATTCGGGGAGAACAAGTTAGTCTCCTGCCGTACTACTATATAGACTCTTCAGAAGACCCAAACTGGACTCAACGACATGATGAGCTCCAGACTAAGTTACAACATTTAACTAGAGTTAAAGCTCATTTCATTAAACAGCGGAAAATTGAGTACTTGATGGGTCTAAGGGAGAGACATAACCAAATGACTAAGAAGGATTGGTCTGACACAATTAAGGTAGGGGACCTTGTTCTCATACATGACAGTACTCCAAGACAATACTGGCCTCTGGCTAGAGTTTTAGAACTCAGACCAGGGGCAGACGGGGTAACAAGAGTGGTCAAATTAAGGACTTCAACGGGTGACACAACAAGAGACATTTCTCTTTTGTACCCCTTAGAGCCTGGACCCAAAACAATGGACTTTGGAGAACCTTCTCCACCGCCAGTAACAACTGGAGACACTGAACTTCCAGTAACTATTCCTTTGACAGTAGGAGTGGTAACGCATCCTACTACAACATTGACAGACACATGACCTCAGCGACAAACAGCATTAAAGGCGCGACTAGTTTTACAACAAAAAATAGATGCTGGGGAATTGTAATTTATCTTCTAACTTTCACTTTTCCTTTTCTTATGGTAAAGACCATAGACAGTTTCATCTTATGGATGTATATTTTCTCTTCTAATTAAATGCTACATCTTCTCCATGAGATGGTGAGGATAGTCACTGTTAATCAGATTAACAGGCATTTACAGTCAAATAGTTAGCTAGTCTATACTCAGACATAAAAATTGGTGACATTGACACCAAAATTTTTATCTCCCGGGCCCCCAGTATATGGAAAACTGATGTGTGGGTAGTTGGGATGTAACGAAAATGGTTCACTGAGTAGGTAGGTAGTTAATCGAACAATTATTAAATTCCTTTTATGTCAATAACTGGGTGGATGAAACCAATTGGTTGCTCACCAGAGTTATTCTCCACACTAGTATTTATATACTGTGTGACAAGAGCGTGCTCGGTAATAGATATACATTACCGATCAACCAACCAAAAAACCAAGAGGTCGCTGGTGGAAAAAGCCCAGCGAAAAGGTGGACAAGGGGGAACGAAAACGAGGAACGGGGTTACAAGACGGAACGAGGGAAGGGGGAAGAACAAACAACGGAAAAAAGATCCCCACCAGCAAGTACGCTCTCAACAATTAAACAAAAGGGGAAAAGGGTCTCTAATAACTAGTAGTAAGTGACTAATTGTGTTTTTAACCCAGTTAGAAGTAAACGCAGTAAATTAAGCTGGGTCAGACAAATTAGGCCTACATTGTGGCCTAAGACCTAGCATCAACTCATAGCGTAACAAAGGTGAAGGTAGATTGCCCTAACCTAATTTGGTGAGGAATCCTACTGTGGACCTCAATTTATCTGCCCGCTCTGGACCATTTCCGGAATCTCTAGGCTGACCCCTACAAGGCTAGACTTAATCTACTCTATAGTTAGACTGTGGATATAAGGGGTGGGTTAATTGTGGACCAATTGATACAGAGCATTTTTCACATAAGGTTTAAAATGAATGGTGAAGTAATTGAGGAAGTACAAGAGTTTAAGTAATTGGGTCAAACTATTACCAGCTCCTTGAGTGATGACTCGGATATAAGAAAACAGTCTCGAAGCCTGTATGCTAAAGCGAATATGACCATAAGGAGCTTTCGTTTCTGTACAAGTGAAGCTAAAGACACACTCTTTCGTACTTTCTGCAGTAATATATACGGTCTGCAGCTCTGTGTGAATTATAAAAAAGGTTCTGGCAGTACCCTAAATTTGCTGTACAACAGTTCTTTTAGACTCTTACATAAATTACCCCCGAGATGCTCAGCTTCGCAAATGTTTGCTACCCGCAATGTCCCGAGCTTCCCGGAGGTAACAAGACGTGCTCAACACATTCTAATGCAAAGAATTAAAAAATCAACCAACCCGATCATCCAAGCTATCCATGAGTCCTGCCATTTATCCTCTAAGGCCTAAGCTATGGACTTCTTGGTACGAAAACGTCTGTCTGTCTGTAGCTCCACTTAACTTCGACAGTGCAGTATTATTTCTAATCAATTGTATATATTTCTACCCTTAGTGTATGAACTGTCATTGTATTAATAATATTTGCCATATGGACTATAGTCTGGCAATAAACCTTTTCATTTTCATTTTCATATAGCAAAATTGGGGTAGAGTTACCAGATGCTCTTATTACGAAATGTATTTAAATCAATATATTTAATTTAAATACTCTTAACACGTGTACATATATATGTAATAATAACAATAAGTCAATATTTAAATTTAACACATTGTGGTTTGTCAAGACCATAGTTCTGGTACGTTCTACGGTCACAATGACTGAAAGGACAGTGAAGCATGCTGATAATGACATGAAATCATCATAAGATCTAATACTTTTTGTCTAAGTATATGCAATTTGCAAACTCCTCTAAAGTGTATAATTATAATCAGTCGTGTGATGGAATAAATCTTCAAACTACTTTTGCCGTGTATATATATATATATATATATATATATATATATATATATATATATATATATATATCTTGTTTCATGATTATGCAAAGAAACTAGGCTGTGGCGGGTTATCTAGCTATGTTGCTCGACATAATACTTAAATACTATTTAAATTCGGTTGTGATGTCCGTTACAATAAGGAAAACAATAAGAGAGAACTTTATAAATTTTAGACAATGAGGAAACCTGTAAACTGTGGAGAGACTTGCTTGGTACTATATACGATGCAGGCAGGAAGGAGGGGCCAATCGCGAATCTCCGAAACTATTGAAATTACACCTTTTTTGAAAAGACTGTGTAGTGTGTAAGATGCATGCGTGTGTAGTAAGGGATATAGTGAGAAGCGCGTGTTTGAGAGTATGCTGGACTGTTACAGGGTAGACGTGACATGTAAAAGGCCAGATGAAGAGGACAGTGATGGGAGAAACAGGGTTCAGACACTTCCTGCCTTCTGCTGGAATGCCACATACAAACTCCTTATATATATATATATATATATATATATATATTTATTTATTTAAATTCGACTCTTGTAAATATGCATAGCGGGTTATTATGAGTCAGAAGTTCTAATGAGATCGATGTACAGTTCCCTCGAATGATCTGTTAAATAATTTTAAATTAAATGTTAGGGCTCACGTCATTGCGGAAACTAAGATCGCATGATGATACTTTTACGTTTTTAATACAGTGAAAAGGCGTATGTTGCATACTATACGTACATATTAGGATTGAAAGTATTTTTGTGGCCATTTGTACAGAAAATAATGCTTTTTATACGAGATCTGATATCATAAAGCATTAATTATAACATTTTAAACGTTGTAACGGTAGGCTTCAGTCTGTAAAGACATGATTGGTACAGCTAATGACAAAAACAATAAGCATGAACATTCTGTGTGATTGATGTAAACAGTGGCCTGACTGGTGTGAAAACAAATACGTTTATTATGAGAATTATGAGGAATTGTGAACAGCCGTTAAATTAGAGAAATGATAATTAAAGTAATGTGAATAGTCCTAACTATAACTACAAGTAGAAAGGTTCTTAATGAAAAATCTCTCAACTTTCATACCTATTTCCCGCTGCATCTATTTAAAAATGACAACCCACATAAATTTGACATCCCGTTTTCTTTAATTGCATCTAATAAGAAATTTTTTTACCCGAACCTACTTATTTGGATGTTATATATATATATATATATATATATATATATATATATATAATAATAATAATACAAGATTAGTTCAGCTAATAGTCTTTAGAAGAAAGTTAAACTTAACAAATAACCTGAAAACAATTACTGAGAGAAATATATAGCAAGATTGGGGGTATAGTTGCCAGATGCTTTTATTACGAAGGGAATTGAAATCAATATATTTAATTTAAATACTCTTAACACGTGTACATATATATATGTAATAATAACAATAAATCAATATTAGTAATAATATTTAAGTGGATGTTTAGCGGAGGAAACAATTGATGATTCAGTTCAAAGCATGTTACGCTTGATGTTCTTTTTAGCATATGCAATTTTATAACGAAATTTGCTGATAGTAAAATTATTAGTTCACATACCAGAAGATAGCATGTGAAAGTGAATGTAATGGTATATAGCGTAAATAACAGAAAACTACATATTTAAAAGTAAATAAACAAATATGAGTGTACTATATGTATATATTGTATTTGAAGGTCATCTCGTTTGAAAATAAGCCAGTTTCCCTTAAAAAAGAGAAATTAATTTATTTAAATTAAAATGATAAATATTCATTTTATTTTTCATAATGCAGATCTTAAACAAAGAACTTGTATTCGGTTTAAAATATGATCACTCTGATTTTCATTTATGTATTGTTCGCAATTTGTTAACATTTGAAAATTGGGTGTTAATGTGCAATCTCGTTAGTTCTATTAAAACCTTTCATTCGTTTCCATTTCTACTGTCTTCTAACTTGCTGAACGGAAAGTACTTGAATGTATGTATGTTTTTCATGTTTGTTCTTGTTTGCCTCATGAAAGAACTTTTTTGAAGGAGGAAGGCGAGGCTCAATCCTTTCTTAAATTTTTTTGAATGAGGTGAAAACGATTTTTTTTTCTCCCCCCAAGGAGGATGGGGCCCTGAAAGGGGCCCTCAAGGGGCAAATGCCCTTCATTAAGGACGGTGAGACCCCATAAATGGGCTAATAACTTAAGTAAGGGGGCCCCCCTCATACAGAAGGCTATGCCTTCAGGGGGCCCTTCAGGGCAGGATTTCAAAGCACCCAACTTCCTCTCCCCAAACGCGCCCATACTACTAAGCCCTCAAACCTATTATGCAATTGCCATCTCCTAGTGAATGGGGCTGGGAAAAAGGATCTGATGGCACCTGGTTTATTCACTGGCATAACAAAACCCTATAGCAGATGCCTGTAAGGAACTAAAAAAATGTGGCTGCAAAAGCGCGTGTGGTGGACGCTATACATGCAAGAGTCATCTTTGCCATGTATGTCTCTTTGCAGTTGCCCTTGTTATGAATAAATACCATGTATGTGATGCAATCAAGCTGTCTATATTACAATTAACACATTTACACATTCGTTTACTTTTCTGGTAGCTGTATATAATGTATATTTTTATCAAATAGGGTGTGTACAGTTGGGAACACTGCGAAATGGGATGCTCATGGCATAGGAAACATT
>JAJOZX010008963.1:37500-164616 GCA_023014485.1 Bathynomus jamesi | reverse complement strand
ATCAAATCAAAACATCCTTTTTACAATACAATCTAAATTCCAATTAAAATTTTTACCATTTTCATTGTACTGGAAGAAAGAAAGAATAAAATCGGCCTACCTATAAAAATAAAATTGAATGCATTTATAAAACGTAAAGAAACTATAGGAAAATTTTCTACACCAATGTCTGTAATTCAAACAAAATTATAATATCCAAATTTCGTAAAATGTGTACCGTAACTCACATTGGCCGCCAAAATAAAAATAAAATTTACTGCCGCACTTTTAGGCCTATAATTAATAAGTTCCATGCTACGTGTGGGAAGAGCTATTAAGAATTTAGGTCATAACATTTGTGCTTATTAAAAAAATCCTATGATTATTTGTTAAATAACTAAGAATTTAATACTCAGACATATACCATAGTGACGGTCAATATCCGAACAATATTTAACGATATGCCTACAAGAAATTCTTCTTTAGTACAATACAATAGCCATTTTACAAAATATGTCGGAATTGTCGTGAAAGTGAACGAAAGGAACAGAGAGAAAAAAATAGATAATCAGCCTACCTACAAAATTTTATGAATCTATAAATATATATAATTATTAAATAACTAATATATACGTATAAGTTAATATGTAAGTATATAATTAATGAGTATATGAAAAAATCCAAAACAAATTTTATAGAAAATTTCACAACACAATTTTTCTATTTCCGTTAAACCAATTTAGCTTATTTTTGAAGTCTAATACAATCCCATACGGCCAGCCTATAATCTGACAAATTATTATGTTTAAGATTATTTTTCGACTGTCCCTTAAATTGTAACGTAATCCTATTTTAGCGCGAAGCGAGCGAAGCAAAAAGCCCGTAAACCTACATAAACAATAAAATAAACCTATCATTATAATTTATGTACAACCAATCGAAATATAATCAAAAATCTGCTAATGAAACCCAGAAAATTTTTCATGTAAAATACCTAGAAATGCGGTACAAATTTTCGCTGAAACATTTTGACGGGACCGTATAAAATTTATTTATTAATCATTATTTTTATTATTATGATTATCACAATTATCACTAATTCCAAAAGTTTAAACAAAAAGTAAACAAAGGTAAGCTGAACAGGCATAACAGTGGAAGAGACGAAAAAAGAAAAATTGAGTCCTCAGGCAGCACGATAAATTTTCAAAACTATGTCCTCTCCGACCTAATGAACGAAATTTAATGTAATAATGACTCGCAATATTGAGTCAGACAAGTTTTTCTACCGACTCTGCACCACGACTAAAAGAAATTTTGAGTCACTAGACTGCGAAAATTAACGGAACCGTACGATGAAAAATGGAACAAACGAACATTTCAGAATCCAACGAACTCTCACGAAAAGAAAGAAAAAAAATTAAATTTTTAGGCGCGAAGTTTGTCAGGGACGCTATAAGGATGCGAAGGCGATGCGCCATTTTGAATTTACAATTACAATGAATTTTAAGGAATGAAAATCGAAATTTGCCTGCAAACGGGGTAAACTTTGCATTTAGATATTTTAATAATCGAAATAAAATATTCATTAACGCTATTGGCTATTATACCGGGTCGAAAGAATTTTAATCGAAATAATAGACACGTGGGTAAGCCTCATACAAAATATGATGTTGGAGGACCGCCGCTAGCCACCAAATATGTAGTGATCCCTTTTATTAATTACTTTCTTACTTATTTACTCTCATTTTACTCTCGTTTGTATTTATCTTTACACGCTCTTTACTCATTTCCGCAATACTTAACAATTATATTCATGGTAGCCACGCCGAGACTGAAAGCCGTTACAACACAAAGGGGGAAGGGGGGGTTCATTAACACTCTTTTAACACTTGTTAATATTTTATTTACTTCCGAAAATGGTTTAAGTAATTTAGGGGATGCAAGTACGGGATTTTACCATAACATTTTACGTCGGAGAGGGCACAAACAATTAGTTAAATTTTACGTTACATGACGCCAACCTCACGCTTAACGCGCTGCCTAAAGACTGACTCCCTTGGGGGTAGCCCGCTCTGTCGGCCTCCGTTCAGGACTGCCAACTCTTCCCATTTTAAACAATTTAAATCCAAAACATACTCTTTCGCAATTTCACAATTATTAGTAAATGATTTACATTAAACATTATAATCCCAATCAAACAGAAATTAATATTCTTAACTAGGCATTACTACACACTGGGGTTTCAAAGACGGAATATCATCCATAAACACGCATGATTTTAAATAATGAATATGGTACCTTATTGTCATATCAAGTAGATATGAAATGCTACCATTGCCTTGAGTACAGGGGGGGGGGGCTAGCACGTAAAACACCTCTGTCTGTGAACGCATCTTGTGTTCCCTTGGACATTCATATATGTCACCATGTTGTGTTACCTTTTACCTAATTGTAGCGCAGTGGTCAAAGCCCCTGACATCTAATTAAGAGATCCCGGGTTTGAATCCTAGTAGAGCTACTTTTGTCTTATGAAAAATCATGCTTGTTTATGCATGATAAACCATATTATATATATTATATATATATATATATATGAAAATTATTTCACGAAAGTAACACAAAAATATTTATGATGAATAAAACCACGAAGGAAAGGAAACACACAATGGTGCTCAAGCGCTTTCGTCTAATGACATCCTCAGGAACACTGAAGTAAATAAAGAGTTCAAGACTATATACAGGTTACCAAAATATATATATATATATATATAATAATAAATACATATAAAAATTGTGGGAGGAGCATACAAATTTGTAAGGAAAACTACCAATTTTAGCACTTTGCCCGAATTCAACACAAGATCAAATAGATTGGTTACAACCAATTTTATAGTTAATGCCTGAATGATATATAGGTCACAAAAAAAAAAAAAATTGTGACCTACTGTATATATCATTCAGGCATTATCTATAAATTGGTTGTAAACAATCTATTTGATCTTGTGTTGAATTCGGGCAAAGTGCTATAATTGGTAGTTTTCCTTACAAATTTGTATGCTCCTCCCACAATTTTTATTTCTATATATATATATATATATATATATTTGTAACCTGTATATAGTCTTGAACTCTTTATTTACTTCGGTGTTCCTGAGGATGTCATTAGACGAAAGCGCTTGAGCACCATTCTGTCTTTCCTTTCCTTCGTGGTTTTATTCATCATATATATATATATATATATATATATATAATTTGTTTTCCAACAGATCTTACTGATTGCTACATAAGTTACCTCCAAGATGCTCAGCCTCTCAAATGTTCGCTAACCGCAACGTTCCGAGCCTCCCTGAGGTAACAAGACGCACTTAATACAGTCTAATGCAAAGAATTAAAAACTCAGACAATCCAGTTGTCCAAGCTATTCCTCAGTCTTGTTTTATATAAGGCTTCTAGACGGTGGAACTCTTAATATAAAAGTGTGTGTCTATTATAGCTCCACTTAACTCCTTCCTTAGCCATTCCACTTTACATTTCTATGAAATGGCTATTATTACTATTATTTTCATTATGTCTCGTCTCCTTACGTGTATCATTGTTATTTCTTTATTACTTTAGTCCATTTTGTTTAATTTAATTTTTAATTAGCTGTAACGTTGATTACCTTGATGGATACTGTACCTTCTTTTTAGGTTAGAAGATCTTTCCTGCCAATAAGCAGCATTATTGTCATTATTATTACCATCATCTTTTCTAGTCTTAGCAGTGAGTAGTGTTTTTTTTTTTTTTTACTTGTTTCAGTCGGTCTTATTTTTATCTCTCTTTAAGTCATAATTTTTAGTTTGTTTGTTTTTAAGTGTATTATTGTTTGATTTATCTTATCGCTCATTACCTTCAAGAATACTGTACTATGTTATGGGATTTATATCCTGCCATAAAACTTATCATATATATATATATATATATATATATATATATATATATATATATATATATATATATATATATTAGTGATGTATGTCACATCCGCACCGCATAAAATTCAACATCCGCATCCGCACCTGCGAGATGCGGATGCTGCGGATGTATACTATTTACTAAATTGTTATTTTTGAAGCACAATTTGCCCCTCATTCAGCTCAAATACTGAAACTTGTGCAGCCTTCATTTGATCTTTAATGTAACTGGCAATGTCTGTTGTGTATTTGTATAATTAATTGTTCATGCTACAATACATAACAATGTCATAAGCACACTACTTTCCAAAGGGTGGTGGTTGGGGAAAGTGGTTGGTGGGATGCAAGACGAGTTGGGTCCCTGTCCCGCATCTTGGTTACACATAGTTGTGTGGCGAAAACTCGTCCAAAAAAAGTGTATGTAAAAAATTATAATTACAAAATGATAATATCTAGTATCTAATATCTAATATTATCGAATATCTAATATTTATAACTAACCAAAAATCGAAAGTCAATAAATAAATTAAGTATAAATTTAAACTATCATATTATCAAGCTGACAAATTTATGCATGAACATCCGCATCCGCACGGATGCAAAAGTTTGGCATCCGCATCCGCGGATGTCTGAAATCTGACATCCGATACATCACTAATAATATATATATATATACACAGTAAGGTTTAAAAAACAATGCGAAAAAGTATTTAAAATTTTGTCTTAACACCTTGTCTTTTGATGGCCGCGTGGTAATGTGCAATCTTGTAAATTCAGAAACAGCAGTTCGAATCCCATCAGCTAACACAAAATTATATTAAACTTCATTTACTATGGATTTACTATTAAAATCCGAGTTACTCTTGGAATACTGTTTTCGACCAAAAAAAAAAAAAAAATTCGCTTCACTTCTCTGCTTTGCTTTAAAACTTTCACTTGTCTTTAAATTTTTTTACTTCTTTTAGCCTTCCTTCATAAACACCCAACCAGTGGTGTAGTCCGGGGGTAACGCAAGGTAACGGCGTTACCCCACTGGTTTTATTTTACTTTTAGCGTTACCCTACCGCGTTACCCCACTGAAGAAATTACGACTACACCACTGCACACAACCTCGTAGGGACCAGCCGATCTGTTGCTGTTTGGTGTCCTTTGTATTCCTTTTTCAGGATTTCAAAAAGTGCGGGAGCGGCGAGCACCGCTCCTAGGAAATGACTGGCAAAATTGAGGAAATAATGCCATGCGGAAGAAAAAAAAAGTGAGATCTTAAAGATTTTTTGGAGACGCTTGTTTTTAACCTTGAAAAAAGGTTATTAAGTGATGAAGATGAAGTACAGCTGACTGAGCATGTGCGAACACTAGCCAGCTACACAGATCTTGCTAACATTGGCAGTACATATGAGGAAGAACTCTTTGTGACTCGAGTTTTGGACCAGAGAAATTTCTGGGATACAAGTACCTTCATGGTAAAATTCGAAGTTAATCAACCAGCACATATGAAGCAAGTCAAAATGTCCCTACACAGACTTTATTCTATCATCAAGGCTGGAAGTACATAGGACAAGAATATCATCAGTTCTTCTGCAAAGATCCAGCTTTGTACGATACCATTCCTGACTTACTTCACTGTGTTCTAAGTGCATGCATCAAGGGAGCAGTGAGTCTGTTGTGAAATCCATGGAAAATAAGTTAGAGCATCACAACAAGCCAGAACGGAAACTGACACCTGAACATGTCAATGAAGCAGTGTTTGTGGCATGGAATGGACCTGACATTCACCATTGTGACAACGTATTGCGGGGGCCTGGACAGACACTTTGATGGTAAGGACTGGCACTTAGTTAGTTCTCACACAGTTAAACCACGCACGGTATCTCAGAAGTTGATTCCATTCAGCGGCAACCTGTCAAATTCCCAATGATGCTTTGAAGTCATCATCTTTCTTTTTGCATCCATGAATGTATTTAGTAAGTACTCAGGTAAAGACTGATGACGATAGGCTTATGTGTCAAAGTATTGTTATCTAATATAATAAAGTTATCACATAGCTTACTAAGGCTTCATCCCGATGGGATTAAGTGAGGAAATTTTAGCTCAAAACTCTTGCTCCTGGGGAAGAAACAACTTTTTGACACCCTGTTCTTTGTATGCCTTTGCATTTCTTTGTAAATTGAGACTAACTGGAGGCAGACTGAATCATCATTTCTTCCAAAAGATGGCCTCCACAGATTCAAGTATGTTGGCTAGCTATCAATCACTTGTTTCAGATAAAACCTAGTCTCTTTATTGACTTAATTCATAACGTTTTAAATCAGTGTTTCACAAATTATCTGTATATCGATGTACACCTGAAATGTTGCTTGAAGGCTGCACCTTAAAATGCGCCACGTTAAAAACTAAAAACACGTTTAGGATTAAGAAACGGTTGACCAACCGTAATGTGATCTAATTTGACAAACTGTGGTGTTGTGATCTAATTGTATAATTTAGAGCGATCTGAAAATGATCTATGTTCAATCAACTTTTCCCACAAGAAAAGTTGAGCTAAATAGAAAAATTTCAATCAACTGTAATTAACAGTAATATAATCATTTTAAACCATAGATTTACTCTTCGCTGTAAAATTTGTTTTAATATAACTTGCCTTTTCTGAAGAAACCTCCATCTTCTCTAAAAACTTTGACGTTAAAATATCTCTCTACAATTCTTTGTCTCCATCGCTATTTTGTCTCCATCAGATCTTCCTTTCATTGCTGAGAAGCTCGTGTGATGAAGAACCTGTAAAAATTATGAACAATTATTAATGATAAAATTTGTAAAATTTTTCAACAGAGACATTTTACAATTTGATGCACTGTGTAAAATTATATATATATATATATATGATGCAAATCCACAAGGAAATATACAGGGTGTCCGAGAATTATCTGTACAATTTTTAGCTGTTATTAAAAGTCAACCATGAAGTGTAGAAATTCCAGTTTGTCATTTTACAGACAATCTCATTAAGTTTTTTCTGATACCAAGTTTTGACAAGTTTTTTAGAAATTCCAGTGTGTCCGAAAATTATCTGTACAATTTCATCTTTTAATAAAATTCTTGATAACACACGTAAAATTCTTAAACAAGATTATTTAGAATCTGTATTTTCAAAAGTTTCTTTTATTAAAGTAACGTTGTTACAAACATTCGATATGTGCACCATCAGTGATTCGCAAAACATCCAATCGATAATCCAAATGTTGCCATGTACGCTGCAGCATATCCACATCAATTCGCTCAATAGCAGCTGTGATTCTTGCTTTTAAATCATCAATGTCTGTCACCCGCGTGCAAAAAAGAAAAAACTTGTCAAACTTGTTATCAAAAAACGTAATGAGTTTCTCTGTAAAATGGGACAACACTGGAATTTCTACACTTCATGGTTGACTTTTAATAACAGCCAAAAATTGTACAGATAATTCTCGGACACCCGGTGTGTATATATATATATATATATATATATATATATATATATATTATATATATATTATTTACGTTTGTTTATTTGCTTCTCGTTCAGACTGGTTCCCAAGAATTTCTGTAACTTTATGATTTCAGTTTTGGGATCTGCTTGCATGTCTTCGTAGTAACAGAAATGAAGGTTGGGATGGTCACGTCGGTTCCAGGCTTCTTTCACGTGGGTCCAGTAAGGACCGTAGACAACTTGGAGATGAAAAACAAATATTATACTTTTTAATTTACAGTCATTTTCATAATCGTGGCAAAACAGTGTGATTATTTTTTATATACTAAGAGAATAAAATAAATCACAAAGAAGCGAAACTGATGATCACTCTTTGTTGACAATGTATAAAAATACATATCGTTATAAAATACCAGTCATAAAAATACTTACGGGTATCATTTACGAAGTGATCAATGAATTGCTCAAGACTTCCGACGTATCCATGAACTTTAATAAGCTTGGAATGATGATGATAGCTGACAGCGACATCTTTCGGCTCTCTGACAACGTACACTACCTGCAAGTTGCAAGTACAGTATGTATGTATGTATGTATGCATGTATGTATGTACTATGTACAGTGAAGATTTTGTCCTTTTAGGAAGTGTCATTTTTTTAATGGCATGTCAGCCATATAATATATATATATTATATATATATATATATATATATATATATATATATATAATGAATAAAACCACGAAGGAAAGGAAACACAGAATAGTGCTCAAGCGCTTTCGTCTAATGACATCCTTAGGAACACTGAAGTACATAAAGAGTTACAGCCTATATATAGGTTACAGAAAAAAAAATAAAAATATATATACAATAAACGGAGAAATAAAAATTTAAATTAAAAATTAAACATAAAAGGATTGTGGGAGGAGCATACAAATTTGTAAGGAAAAACTACCGATTTTTAGCACAAGATCAAATGAATTGTTTTCAACCAATGTTTACTTTAGAAGTGGAACAAGACAACTCAATCCCGTTTTTAGATGTGCGTGTACATAGGGAAAGCCCAGGTTTTAAGTTTAGTATCTATCGGAAAAAAAAAAACAATTTGTCCTACGTACACTTTTACTCGGGACATGACACCCCCACTAAGAAGGCCATCTTTTCTTCAATGTTTCTCCGCGCCCTTAGGATCGCCAGTCCGGAATACATCGATGCCGAATTAGAAAAAATCAACGGTATTGGAAGTGATCTGTGTTATCCATCTGCGTTTATTGAATCTTGTCTCAACAAGGCAAAACGAACTTTCTATCGTGTGAATAATAACACTCGTACTTTGTCAAAAAATATTTTAGTACTTCCATTTTTTCCGGGCTTTTTAGGCATTGCTAATGTATTTAAACTTTTGGATATTAATGTAGTATTTTCATATAACAATATTGTGAAAAATATCATAGTAAAAAATAGCCCTACCAATAAATAATTCAGGCATTATCTATAAAATTGGTTGTAAACAATGTGATTCTTTTTACATAGGTCAGACGGGAAAGGATTTGCACACACGTATAAAACAGCACCAATATTCCGTTAGAACAGGACAGTCGTCCAGTGCCCTTTTTGTCCATTTGTCAGAGTTATCACACGTATTGATTGGAATAATGCTTCAGTTTTATTTCACTCTAGCAACATTGTTAATAGAAATATTCTTGAGTCTGCCATTATCCAACTTACAAATAACTTCAACATAAGCAAAGGTCTTTTTCAATTCGATCCTGTGGTTTTGAATTCCTTCAGAACAGATTTAGATAAGAACGGTAGAACGCTAAATCTTTGGTAAACTTGTATGCTACTCTAATAACTTTTATTTTTCAATTTATTTTTATATACATCGAACTTTAAACAAGAAGGGCAGAGTGCTAAAACCCGGGCAGATTTCCAGTATAAATTTGTATTTATTTTTTTAATTATCTATAACATTGGTTGAAAACAATTCATTTGATCTTTTAATGTTTAATTTTTAATTTAATTTTTATTTCTCCGTTTATTGCATATATATATATATATATATATATATATATATATATATTTTTTTTCTGTAACCTATATATAGGCTGTAACACTTTATGTACTTCAGTGTTCCTGAGGATGTCATTAGACGAAAGCGCTTGAGCACCATTCTGTGTTTCCTTTCCTTCGTGGTTTTATTCATCATAAATATTTTTCACGTGTTACTTTCGTGAAATAATTTTCATATATATATATATAAATAATTTCATTTATATCACGGATTTTCATTTTGGAGTTCTGATTAAAGTCTGGTTAAACAAATACAAATAAAAGGCATAATAATATAAAATAAAAAACCTTGCAAGTGTCGATAAGATTTGGAGAGAGAAGAGAAAATGCGAGATGCGTTTTGATTATTCTCGGTTCTTTCGTTAATTCCGCCAACTGCAAAAAGATACCGTCTTTGGGGTCTCTACTGGGGTGAGCCTTGACGAACATATCATAAATTCGATCGCCAGGTCCAAATGACCTGTATTTATTTAGGAAATCAAACCTGAAGAAGGAAATAAGAAGTAAATTAAAAGGAAGCGTTCCTTTAATCGGTAACACTTACTAGAGTACTTCATCACTGCTTAGGAAAAACTAAAATAAATTTGATTTAAAAAATCAATAGTTATCCTTTAAAAATGTTTATAATAAATGTTATTTTCATATTTAGAGTTGTTTTCTGTTGCGTTCTTATGTCTGCCTGAAACATTTGGGATGATAAATCCTTTCATATCTTTTATTTTTAACCAATATTTTGAGAACACACTTTCAAAGATTTTCACATCTGGTGTTGTACGGTCTTTTTCAATTAAAGTTCATGCGCAGTGTTTTCCCTTTTTCTTAAAAATGTCATTTAGAGAGATATTTAAACGTGTAATATGTTCATTAGGTGTGCGCCGTTTGTATTTCCTAAAGATCACCTCACATCCACCCCCATATATATATATATATATATATATGGAGATAATTACCTCTAGTATCTTACCTAATGTGATAGGATATTAAAAACAGCCCGAGACAAAATTTGCATGTACCTTGAAGAAATTATTGTAATACTTATTGCATCAGTAATAAAACTTCCGTTCTCTCTCTCTCTCTCTCTCTCTCTCTCTCTCTCTCTCTCTCTCTCCAAAGGCCCCATAAATATAAGGGACGAGAGTTCGTCATTCTATGTAATGATATCGATTATGGAAAAGTTGAAGCTTTCCTTTGGAAATGACAAGGAAGTCAGATGTTTCTCTCTGGAGTGGGAGCATTTATTTACACAATTACTTTACACAATATGAATATATATACTTTATATCATCTTATATTTTAAAAATAAAATAAAATGAAATTAGCCAAATTTTACTTCCTCTTGGATCGAGCGAATAGCAAGAATATCTGACAACAATCTGACAATATTTCACATAATGATAATCATCATTGAGGAGGTCCAGAAACTGCCACAGCCAGCGCTCAGGCCAACTAATGCAGCCTATTGCTCTAACTCCTGTATTATTTGGGGGAGGGGGGAATAAATTTAGTAAAGTAGGGGGTCTTAATTTATGCATTTCAATGGGCTGAATCCAAATATACTAACGAAAATTCTCTATTCAGCCATTAACCTCCCTGGACATGGAGCCTGAAGTTTGGGTTTCTTTGTTTATTGGCAAACTTACATTCTTGTAGAATTTCCCGGTAACTGATAGGGACAACATAATTTAAAAGTTGGTTAATCTGGTGAATCACAACATTTCGACCTCACAGATTCAGAATAAAGCATTATATCTGACATTTCTGACCTATTTTTATTTTAGATGCCATACATTTGACCTTATTTAGGATAATATAAGAAATTTGTCATTTTTCCCGTACCCTAACACATATCTTTTCTTTTGGCAGTGAACTGCATTGAAATTGAATTGAATTTCCTGCCATGGCACCATACGTGTTTTATACAAGAGGAATTGGGGATGTGTTGTATGTGGACAATATGTGCCTTAGCTTTCCGCCTGGAGCACTACCGGTGGAAAAGCGTATTATTAAGACGATGATGACCCTTCTCCGCCTTGAACAAGCTGGAGCTCAGCAGCGTATGTATGAGCCTATATTATACTATCATCTTTCATATTATAGTGTTCCTATTTGTGAATATTTGAAAAATATGTAGCTATTTCCTTTGATGTAGATTTAATGATCATGCATTTACTCAGATTTTTTCCTTCTTTCACGGATCGATGGAGGATGCCGCAAGGATAACAGCCGCCATCCTTACTGAGCAATGGGAGTTTTGCAACAACTACACAGTCTCGCAAGTGACAGTCATAAGGCGAATCATCAATCTATACAAGCGCTTTTAGGAGATTTTGCGCTGGAAGAAAACAAGAGCCGCATCGCAGACTTTGAGTGCAAAAGTTTCCTCATTTAACGATGATTGCTCCACATTATTTGATATTTTCATCACTGACAACGAGAGAAAAGCAAAACAAGAAGAAAGTAGAGGCGTAAAAGTGAGCAAAGATGAACTGTTGTTCTACGAAGGCCAAAAAGTGAACGAAGAAGGAGAAAGAAAAATGTTCTGTGAACCATTTGTAGACAAGAGGTGGTTAAAGACTCAAAAAGCGGATAAAAGAAAAAAAATGCATCTACAACGCCAGAAACAGGACACTGAAGAGGCGCATTGCAGCCAACAAGCGAGAGAAGATATTTTATAGGTAATTTGGATGATGACATTTTATATAAGAAGATGCACAGTGAGGAAGGAAGAAGAATGCTCCTGTTCTGGGTTGGAAGATGGAAATGGTAAGAAAAGAAGGAAATTCAACCCTGCACAGACAAAAGTGATGACATGCCAGCAAAGTTTCGACATAGCAGACTGAGTGAGATAAAAATTCGTTCAGAAGTTTATGAAACAACGACAAGCTTATATCATCATCATCATACCACATGACTAAGAGACAAGCTGCAGGTGCTATAGTTGAAGTTTCAAACAATATGTTTGGCAGAAACTTTAAAATTCACGAAGAGAATAAAAATATTGATCTTGACATACTGCCAAAAGAGAGCAACATGCGTAAGGCTGGGAATGCCAGTGAAGCACTCACAATAGCACATATTGCTCACGAAGTAATGGATACTAACAGCGAAATTTCCATAGTGTATTCAAATGATGAATCCAAAAAACGTTGTACTGGTAACTTTCTAGTTCAGAGCATAACCATCAATGGCAAGCATCGAGCGCTGCCGACTGTGGGTGTGGACACAGAAACCAGGCAAAATCTGGCAGGGTTGAAGGTGGCAACATTTCACATGCTAGAGGCGGCGAGTGGAATCCCAGCCAAGACTCCTTACTCATGCATAAGCTTTGTATTGACAGAGCAAACGTCCCACAATTTGAAGGTTGAGGAACTTGTTTGCAATATTTTGGATTTTGATGGTCAATATCCCAAGTTTTACTTGTTCTACAACGTGCATCCTTCCCTGAAATTCATGAAGGTGCTTGTAAAGTTTTGGATATCCACTGAACAAGAAATAGGGCCGAATAAAATCTATGCAGCATTTTTGGTGGACTCCACTAACAGAAAGGACAGTGCAACAGAGCAATTGATTGACTACTTTACTAGAATTGTGAATCATGACTTTGATCAAAAGCCATGGGACTACGCATTTGAATTCAATGAAGCAATACATCCCAAGAAGAATCAGAACCTCTCACTGAAGGACGAGCGGTTTGATTAACTCACAAGCTGTGCAGCAACTACGCTGCAAAATATGTTGGACTGATTCCTACATTTAAAATGATGCATGAAGAACTCAGAGAAACCGTCTGAGTCCCTTCTGTCCGTCGATATGCCCGCTTTCAATTTCATCAGTGATCTAACCTTCCAAGAGAGCATATACAAGCCAGAGGTTGTGCAGTCCATACGTGAATATGGTGAATTTTACAAGGACCAGCTGATCTGGCTAATGAAGCCCCTGCTGAAGATGTTGGCGGACAGTTTTGAGCGCCAAAGAGGCCACATTTTCGGATTTGGTGAGCTTGAAGGCCGAACAGAGCAGTACCGAGTTGAACTGCTCCGCTCAGAAAAGCGCCAACATGTCCCTGTTCATAATCTCGCCGAAGAGCTCTCTGTGGGTTTTGTGAACTATGTACCTCTCGGTTCGGGGCACCTGGCAGTTTGCGGCAGCATCATCTGTGTTAGTGAAGCGACAGCGTGCTGACCTGATATGTCAGACAGAACCAAGCACTTTCAATAAGTACCCCACGACAGCAACTGAACTTTAAAAAATGAGGCTGTCATGGAATGAAAAACAAAAAGCTCTGAAGAGGGAGAAACTAAGCGAGAAAGAAATTGTTAACATGGCCATCGAACGACAGAAAAATGAAGATCTTCAGAAACTGAAGTGTATGGGAGGATCGTTCACTGTCCCAGACCAGTTCCTTAACAGAGAAGACATCTGTGAGAAAGAGAACGTGTACACAGAGGTTAGATACACGAAAAACATCGCTTGTGTCTCCAAAAACATCAGAGTTTTTTCGTCTGAGGAGAGACAGGAAGATGATGACCATCATAATATGTAAAAAACATAAAAACCTACATGAATCGTTTCAACATGGGTGAGAGAGCCAATATGGACGACTTCGAAGGGGAACAAGATGTTCGGATAAAGTCAATTCTGTGGGCACAGGGATGCTTTATTTGCTATTTTGTATTATAATTAAAACATTATGAAATATATATTGTTTGTGCATAAACGGTACATTATTACGCTTTTTAAGGTAATGGTCGTTCTAGGTCACGCTGAAAGTCACAGATGAAGATATTTATTTAGAGTCCCTAATTTGAAGGAAAGGATAAAATATGTTTGGTTAAATATCTTTGACCAATTAAACGTTTAAGTCATCATTCCGGATAAGGAACATGGAAATTTTCCATGAAAAAGGGGTTGGAAATACTCAGACCCCATGTCCAGGGCGATTAATAACCTCAAATCAAACTTTTCTTGTTATGTTCAAATTCAGCACTTCAAAATGCATAAAGGAGAACCCTTACACAGTTTGTATTTATAATTTTTTTACCCCCCCCCCATTAGGGTTGTCCAAGATAGTACGGTAAAACTTCAAACTTTAAAATGTCAATCTTCTCAAGGCTGCTCTTGTTACACTCTGCAATAGTAACACTCACAAAATATTGAAGAAATTGGAGCAGATTTAGAGGTCGCTACAAATTGAACATTTTTCATACTAGAATTATACCCAAATTACACCGAAGTTCTGCCAGTACCTGGCTCATTGGAAAACCTACAAAAGATCTTCTAACCTCGCGATTACCTTCAAAGCGTAAAGTGTTAGGCAAGTTCTTATTTCATCACATCGAGGGAAAACGAACAATCACTGCAAAGTTTGAAAGATACTGTCTCTGCTGCTCTTTATATCTGGGATAAAGCAAGGATTCCAACTCAAAGCTCGGACAATGCTGAGAGGGAACTGAGAAAACTATTCGAACAATATTGCGCTCTAAAGAAAAATAGGAAGTCATCCTCAGAAAGCATACAAATGAATGTGGCAGTATTCAGTGCTGATCTTGAAGACATTTTCGATGTCGCCAGAGCAGATGCCTTAAAGATAATGACTAACGAAGAGGACAAACAATTCTTTATCAAGCAGTGAGAAAATCGTTTCTGCGCCAGTTTTGGAGGCATTGACTGAGCCTTGGCTAAAAAGGAGGATCGGAAGAGGCAACGAGAAGAATCTGAATATAATAGAAAAAAGCGAAACGACGATGAAAAACAAAAGAAATATCAACTTATAGCATCTGACAGTGATAACTGATGTGGATTCTTCTTCCTTGTCCACGGATTCTGATGCATCGTGTCGTCCATCTACATCATTATCAAGTCCTCCTTCCGAATGCACGAAAACAGTCATCTCAGCTGAGGCAACCCAGGCACTCGACCGTGTTAAGCGATCGCAATGCAGCCTTTGTTATTGCAGCATCAGCTAAGTCTCCTAACCATGATCTGGGCTCAATGTCATTTTCTCGAAGTACAATTCGTCGATCTCAAATTAAAGCTCGCGAAACTATCGCAACTACTGAAAAATCAAGCTTTTCTCCTGACACTCCGTTTCTGCTTCACTGGGATGGGAAAATGCTTCCTGATATAACAGGGGGACATGAAAATGTGGACCGCATCGCAA
The DNA here is from genome assembly GCA_023014485.1 of Bathynomus jamesi. Classification (NCBI taxonomy): domain Eukaryota; kingdom Metazoa; phylum Arthropoda; class Malacostraca; order Isopoda; family Cirolanidae; genus Bathynomus; species Bathynomus jamesi. The sequence continues at coordinate 148,989 of JAJOZX010008963.1, read as the reverse complement.
TCGTTTTCAGGAGGAAGAGAAGATAAACTACTTGGCGTTCCACTCATCCCTCACGGAACGGGACAAGCATAAGCTGATGTCTACCTCAGGATGTTGGATGAGTGAGGCTTTAGAAACCAGTTGCAGGGGCTTGTATTAGATACAACAGCATCAAATACTGGGCTGATGTCTGGAGCTTGTACCCTGATAAAGTTGTAGGTCGCTCTCTGATGTGGATAGCATGTCGTCATCATGTGTATGAAGTTGTTTTGGCTAACGTATTTTCTAGTATTCTTGAACCATCGAAAGGACCACAAGTCTCATTGTTTAAGCGATTCATGGCACAATGGCCAGTTATCAATAAAGAAAACTTTATATCAGCAGGAATAGAACTTCTTGAAGGAAACTTGTGGGAACTTTGTCAAGAGATGATACAGCACCTCTCCGACGCTCTTCAGAACCGTGACCCGACAATTCAGCGCAGGACAATTCAGCGCCGACAATTCAGCGTCGACAATTCAGCGCAAGACAATTCAGCGCAAAGACAATTCAGCGCAAGACAATTCAGCGCAAGACAATTCAGCGCGAAAATACCAACAAAGAAGAAGAAAGAACAAATCCAGAGGGAAGAGAGGCTTGCAACTGTTAGGTTAGGTTAGGTTTCTAGTTTTTGAAATAAAATCTTAATTTTAACAATTCTAACAAATTTTGTTTTTTTAAATAAAATTTTAATAATTATACTCCTTTGAATTTTATCTCCGATTTGTCACTCCTTCGTTATGTCACTCCTTCGTTACGGTATTTATGTCACTCCTTTGTAATGTCACTCCTTTGAAATGTCACTCCTTCGATACAGACCCAATTTTTATTTATTGCGATTTATTTTTATTATTTTTAACTAAACTTTTAACTGTACTGACTTGCGCTGAATTGTCGGCGCTGAATTGTCTTGCGCTGAATTGTCTTGCGCTGAATTGTCTTTGCGCTGAATTGTCGGCGCTGAATTGTCGGCGCTGAATTGTCCTGCGCTGAATTGTCGGTGCTCCCTTCAGAACAGCAGCTTCTCAAGAGATGACTACAATGAATTCCTCCATCTTTCTCTAATTTTCCTGGGTGAAAGTTTGCTTAAGAAGTATAACATCAGAGCTCCAGGAGCTTTTCATCAGGCTCGCTGGATGGCAAAAGATACCCATGTTTTGAAGATCTTTCTTTTCCAGGAGCAAATGAAATTTACCGCTCGTGAAAAAAAGGGTCTGAAAGATTTTTGCCGCTTTGTGGCACTTGTTTATGGTAAATATTGGCATGAAGCACCCTTGGCGGCGAGGGCCCCTAGAAACGACTTAGCTTTTCTAACAGTTATAGAGACTTATCCAAGCAGGGTTTTGGCTGAAATTGCACTCAAGGCATTTAAGAGCCATCTCTGGTACTTCTCGGAAGAGCTGATTGGACTGTCACTTTTTGACGATGGGTTGGACAACAAAGCAAAAGAAAATATGATTAAAAAATTATCTCATCCTGCAAAAGCGAAAGGTCTGATGCGCCTCGATTCAAAGCTGTTCAAAACAGCAAACCCACTGGAAACTTACGTCAGCGAGAAGACGGCTCAACTCTTCGATGTACTAGATAAAAACGGAAAGAAGATTGCTTAAGAGTGTCTTTCGAAACCACCAAGTGATTGGCCAAGTAACAACAACTACGAGTTGTTGAAAGGAAGAGCATTGAAGATGAAGGTTTTCAATGATTCTGCAGAGAGAGCGATTGCTCTTATTCAACGGTACAACACAACGCTTACCAAAGATGAGCAGCAAAAACAGTCCCTTCTCCGCATTGTTGAGAACCAGCGACGAACGTTTCCTACCCCCTCTAAAGCGTCTTTACAGAATTAAAAGCCATTTGCATGTTCTTTTGTCAAATTTCGTTATTTTTTTCATTTAAGAGAAAATTATTAATTTTGTAGTGACCTCTAAATATAGTTGGAATGAGCTCATTTTTTGTAGCAATTATCCTTTTATGATTTCAAACAAGGGCAGCCTTGAGGAAGTACAAAATAAAACTTTTATTTCTTGGACCACCCTACCTCCCACCTATTATTATTATTATTATTATTATTATTATTATTACCAACATCATCGGTATCCGAAACCCCGACCTCAGTGTATATTCTGTTATAGGGAAAAGGTAGGTTACGTCGTGGTCAATGTTGAAGTACCATTTCCTGTCAATCAACGAAGTTGAGCAACGTCGTGTTTGGATAGTACTAGTTGGATGGGAGACCGTCCTCTGCGTTCAGATTATGTAGCGACCAGTGGTTCGGGTCCCACTAAAACTGTAGGTCCCCTCCGTCATATGACCTTAGATATTGTGAAGGAATTAAACGACTCCATCATTACATTTAGTAAGTCCATATTTATTAAGTTTTGATGTAATTTTAACTTTTGATGTTGTACTTTTAAACTTTGTTTCTTATTTTTTTATTATTACATCAAAATATTTATATGTATTTAATATCCGTCATTTGTTTATTTTTATTATTTAGTTTGTCATTGATGACGGGAACAAGAATATCCCGAAACAATTGGGTAATAAAGATGTTCACCCCGATTTTTTATATATATATATATATTAGGGTGATTCAAATATGGGGGTAAAAAATTTTTTTTTATATTTTAATGTGTTCAACCCTTTAAATGGTTCATTTCAGCATAAAAATAACTATCCTAAAAGATTTTAGCAAATTTTTAATTTTTAAGGGTTGCTACCAGCAATTAAAAATTGACAGAACGACTCAAATTGTCAAATTTTTCCACACCACCCAGGCGGTACAGTACAAGGTGCATTGCTTTTTTTTAATGTGGAAAGCTCCCCCGTCGGTCCTACCATAACCACAAGCATGCATTATTAAACTAGCATGATATTTGAGACATTAGCTGTCCTTACTTCATCAATGTTTCTTTTTTTCTATCAGGGTAAACAGCCCTGTAGTTTTTCACTACTTGTAGCAAGAATTGTTTTTGATCTTTGTCATGTGTTAGTATTTTATTATATTCATCCATTAATTTTACTCCTCTTTCCGCTATATCATTCACGACTTTCCACTGTTTGATAGATTTCTTAGCGGAGTTAAACTCTTCATCATTATGCCATTCTTTAGCATCTTTGAGTAAAAATTTTGAACTAAATTCTGTTATTGTAAAGAATCTTTGAGTATTTGATGTGACAAAATCTTCTAATTTCTTCGTTAGAATAAGTGCAGGATCTAGAAAAGCCCGTTTTGCAGGAAGAGTTTCTGTTTTATTTTGCAAGGCCTTTACCATTTTGTTTTTTGTTGTAGGCACTTCATCATCATAAAAGGCCAACGCTACCAGTTCTTCTGATGGGTACCAGAGGTGACTTAACAGTTTTTTAATAGCAACAAATGCAATTGTGTCATTTATTTGTTTGTAGACTACAAGATTCTGTAATAATTCCAGATCAAGACGAGGAGCACAAGATGGCACAGGAGCTGTAAACCATGCCTTTACATATAACCGAGTAACAAATAGACAGATGTCTTTTAGTCCTTTTTTGTCTTTTACTGAAATTTTGAACTGAGATTTGAACAAAAAATCTTAATGAATATGTAATTTTGGCCATCCACCTAGCCTGATGAAGTCCCGCTGGATGTTTAAATTTGATCCCACCTTTTGGTTCACCTCCCAAAAAAATAATTGTTAACTGCAATAGTTCTAGGTAATCGTCTCTTGGTTGGAATGTGTCTAGTTGATTTGCTGCAAATATAATTATGTCATCTTTGATGTCATGAATATTTTCATAGATATCTGGATCTGATAATACTGTTTCGTAGTCCTCCTTATTAATGCTTGACCATTTTTCTCTGAACTTCTTAAAAAGGACTATATCTGGGCCAGAAGATGGTGATAAAGACTTTGAAACAACAGCTTCCAGCATAATTTCAAATATGTGGTGTTGACATGCCAGCCACAATAAATCGTTGTCGAATTTTTGTTCTAGAAGAATAGCTGCACCATTTCTAGGACCAGTATTGGCTGCCGTTGTATCGAAACACACGCATTTTATTTGTTCGCAGATGCCCCATTCAAGCGATGTCTGATTGTTGGCATTAAAACTAGAGACGCATTTCTGTCACTCAATTTTGCAACATCAAGACTTCCTAATAATTTATCATCAAACAATTTTCTACGTTTGCCTACCTTACTTTTCCATGTTGAAGGTTGTGCACAGAAAGTAAAAACAAATTGAAAAAAAGGGAAACTTTGACGCCTGGTAGCACATAGTAAATTTTATTTAAAATTCACCACATTTGGCATACACTATTTTTTTGTCATAGGGAACAAAAATACAGGTTGAACAATTAAAAAAAAAACTTTGATTTTTTTGAATCACCCTAATATATATATATATATATATATTATGAAATAAACAATCTAAAATTTCCATTTAATTTTCCTAGCTAGAGTAAAAAAAAAAACTTACTCTAAGAACGGAAATCGAATGCCGCCTGAAAGCGAGGTTTCGGGATGATCTAAATTTGGATTGTGCAATAAAGTCCAAACCATTTCCTGAGTCCATGTCGTCCCACATTTCGGATACGTCATCACGATGACATCATTTGGTTTAAACTATAAAATATATCAATTTTATAATGAGTTATACCGTATAACCATTGTTTTGTATTCTTTACTTTGACAAGATTAATGGATAAGAGTTTAGTCTTATGATTGGGGAGAGTGGGGTAAAATGGGGGTAGTAGGGTAAAACAGGATACCCGCCTTCTCTGTTCGGGTAGTGCTAGCATTTCTTCGTTCTGTAAACACCTGTTTTAACAATTTTACACATGTATCCCGTTTTACCATACCAGTAGGGTAAAATGGGTATGTCTTCCTCCTTTGGGGGAAAACAGATTCATACACGACGTTAAAAATGAAAAACAATGAAGCTTAAAAACTTAAAGTGGACAAGATATACTGTAGCTTGTATGAGCAGAAAAATCAGTTTTTTTTGAGAAGGAACATAAGAGCTAAAAACAGTTTAGCAGTAAGTACCCTGTTTTACCCCCCCCTCTCTTTTACTTGATATTAGCAGTATATGTATATTATTAGTTGTAGTATTTTCATTGTCAGTAGTTTTTAGGAAGAAATAAAGTGTAAAACAAAATGTAACATTTGAAAACGGACTCCTTTACAAGTAAATAAAATTTTATGTACAGTATTTCATAATAGTGTAAATAATCGTCACTGCATTCCTTTGTCTGTAAAGCAATAGTTCCTTCATTATTTTCAAACCATAAATCATGATTAACGACTTATTTCGTTCATTATATATGTACAGTACATCAAACTAAGTTATAATAGCCAAAATCAAAATGTTTTCTTTGTATACTTAATCATATCCAAACGAAAGTTACTGACCCTGAATATGATACACTAGTTACGACAATTAATGTATGGGGGCTTTCATACTTCTATGGAGAAAAATAGTTACTGCATCTTACTTTAAAGTCATATACTTTATCCCCAAATTCGATGAATGGCGTAGTAAAGAACCATCCATCTGGTTGAAGTCGAATCGTTCCACTTGCGTATCCTTTGAAGGTTTCGGTTTGTTTCTCTTTTTCCTTTCCCGTTACGGGAATTATTCTATGACCCGATTTCAGAGACATCTGAAGAATAGAATACTGAAAGGTTCGTTAAATATTTTATTCATTATATTCTACTGGCTTTAAAGAGTATTAGTCGAACGTTAATACAGTAAAGGCATCACAATAATCAACAGTAGCTATTTATTAGTCTTGAGTATGACTTTGTATTAAACTATTAATATTAAATATTTAAATATAATAGAAGTAAAGAATAGAAAAATGTTGAAAATATACAAATTTTCTCACATTTTCATACGTATATATGTTACAGTCAAAGTGTGTAACCAGCCATTTCGCTTAATGGCTGAAACTTTTAGTCATTTCGCGAAATGACTAAAACCTTCAGCCATTACGCGAAATGGCTGGTTACACATTTTGACTGTAACGTATATATGAAGTGTTGTGAGTACGAGAGGCAGGCGAACTTGACAAACTAGTTTTGAGATAGACGCGTTTAAACTTTGTGACTATTGTGTAGGAGGAGCACATAGCGCAAATATACGCATTGAAAATAACTACATTTTGAGCGTACGAGCGGGGTATTTGGCTATGCCAGTTGTCTGTGGATGGGGGGATGGGAGAAGGGTTGAAGTACTCATTTGTGGAACAATCGCAAAATCGCCAATGTGGCGAGTTCGCCCAACGTACTCGCGATGTCTCATATATACTGTATTTGGCTGATATTCACATTAAGCACGTGAACATCTCTATTTTCAAATAATCCGCTTTGAAAAACATCCTCTCTGAATACTTTTGAATTTATTTTAACTCCTTTTCAAGGAAACTGAAATAAAATATAGAGGAGTCTGCCCATGCAGCTTATATACATGCTTTATCAGAAATCTCTCATCAAGGGTCTAATCTCCCGATTATTGAAGGGTGGTGGGAAACTGTTTCCATATTGATTAAAAATAAAGTTGGAAATACAGTCATCAAGTTTATATGTACTGGTACATATGACCTCAGCTATAAGCTCCCGAAGTTATGACATTTCGTCGTGAGTCACCCTGTATGTAAACTGAGTGACTTGTCTGTTTTTCAGTTTTCCATAAGAAGAGTTAAACTCGAAAGTTCTCGGAGTAAATGTTCCACTTTTTTCCTGCGAGTTATTTATTATATAATAATAATAATAATAATAATAATAATAATAATAATACAGACAGAGTCGTTCACTTACAGTTATATATAAGTGAAATATTAAACAACTGACAATTAATGCAATGTTTACCTTACAGCGCTTGGTCATTATTTTGTTGACTTTTAAAGTATAAGCCACAAATATAATTAACTGCGTTATTAACACAAATATTTATATTATTGTTAGTTATCAGCTTTAATAATGTATATTATTAGTTATATTTCTGTTATTATTTATATTAATATCATGCCCATTTGTTATACTTTCTGCAGACATACTTATTGTAGAGTAGAAATCAGGAATAGAGTGAGCACATAAAATTATTGGACAGTTCAAACAGAATCTTACAACCAGAGCCTATATAGTTTATTATAACAGGATTACATAAAGCTCGTGTAAATGAAAAGATGCTTGTATCGTTGGTGTTTGAGACGTATTATGTTTCATATTTTCAACTGGAGATTACTGGCCATTTAGTAGTGAAACATGGAACGATTCATAATATTAATACAGGGTTTTAGATGGAAATTAAAAACAAGCTTCTTCGTACCAGGAAGACCGCCAGCTGTTGCAGAATGACTCCAAAAAGCCATTATTCTTCGGGTGATATTCCATTCGTGCAAGGCTTGCCGTCATCGCTAATACTGTAAGTTTGGCAGAATACACGAGAAATGAATTCTTTTAAACAAATCTGAGAGCCATTTAAGGAAACCGAAACCTCCTCCCACATCTGTATTAAATCTAAAGAAAATATTAACCAGATCAGGGGTTCCCAACGGGGTCCATATGACCCCTCAGGAACCCATAAGCAATCCATGGTGGGCCACAGCTAGCAAAGGAGTGCTGGGGGCTCCAGTGTTCGTAAGACTAGTCACTGCAATTGCTGATCAACCAATTCGTATCACAAATGGCACTTGGGTGAAAGCACTCATTTGAAAATTCCACGTCATTCATAAATTGCATTTACGCTTAAAACATACTGTATTTTTCACTAATTAATACTGATTTTCACTTACTAGTGTAACCACTGAAACCTTTTGTTTATGTTCTTAAGTTGAAGATAAAGGATTTTGTTCATTCCTGTTTTTCATTTACAAAATAAATATATACCAAGCATGTATAAATATTAATAGCTTTAGGAAGACGGGCCAAGATTGCCAGAGGTTTGCAAGGGGCCACAGGTGAAAAAAGGTTGACAACAGTTGGACTAGACCATGACGAAATCTGACTACAGTGTCATTCAAAATCTGATCACTTCGGTACTACAACGTACAAAGGTTACAAGATATTGAGTGCGTGTGTTACTTATGTATCGCATATCCTATATATGTTAAAATGAAATTATATTTTGGGTGCTCATTTTATTTCTGCGGATTCTGTATTTTAGCTCGCCTATATTTTCTTCATTGTTGCGTTTTTCGGCTTTTTTACTTCAAGTTTATAAACTTAGAATGTCTTCAATATACTGAGACAGTCACAAATAAAATACACAAAAATTTGCGTACCCCATTTTACGCTAAAATCTTGTAGCAAATTTCTTTTTTGAATTTTTGTATTGAATAACCTTTATTAATAATAAAACAAATACATTCTTTTCAATTTACAATGACATGGATAATTGTGAAGCTCGACTATTTATTTTATTTAATTTGGCCCTTAAGCTTTAGCTTTACTGGGCTCTTATTAAAAATAAACAGCTAGTTGTTATTAATTAATAATAATAATAAATAAATAAATAAATAAGTAAATAGTATTATTAATAGTTAAAACATGTATTAATCTTAAATTATCACTACTGACACGACAAATACAAGGTCACCATTGAAGGCACTATACCAACACCATACAAAGAAACCATTATTATACATGAGAGATAAGAACTGAACAATCCCAAGAAATGTTTTTAATACTAGATTACACACGAGAAATTAATAATTAGTAAACAATATTAATGGACATTAATCCTAGATTTTGTTAGTATGCCATTATTAATCGGGATTTCAACTTGGCTTAAACAAATTTACATTCACAATATTTTTTGTATGGCATTAAGTCATTCCATAGTTTCAATCCAATGAAAATGGATAGTTTTTGAGATGAAGACAATCTAAATTGAGGTATAACAAACTTTGATCTATTTCTGGTCTGATACGAGTGGATTTCTTGATGAGTTACAAAATATCTATTTATCCATTGTAAATTAATGATTTTGTTCTTACACTCGTAAATAAAAATAAAATGTGCCAGTTTGGTTATATCATTGAGCTTTCGTAGGTTTAGCTCTTTAAATAATGTACTAGAGTGATCAAGGAAATCAGCATCAGATAATAACCTTATTGCTCGTTTTTGGATGACAAAGATACCATTTAATGCGTTGTTAGCGGAGTTTCCCCAAACAAGGGTGCAGTACGTTATATAAGGAAGAACAAGAGTATGATAAAGAGTTAATAAAACTTGTTTAGGGACTACATTTCTAAGTTTAAACATTATAGCAACGCTCCTTGAAATCTTTTTCGCGATATAATTTACATGATCACTTCATTGAAAATTCTTATCTAACATTACACTAAGAAATTTTGTTACGGTACACTCCTTTATAGCGATTTCATTAACATTAAGTTCATCAAGATATACATTTCTTTTATTAGTAAAAATCATGAAAATTGTTTTACTGGTATTTAGGAAGAGTTTATTGGTGGTCAACCACTTCATTACACTGATAAATTCTGAATTAAATATATTCTAAGCTGTATTAACATCTTTGCAAGATAAAAGAGACAGTTCTATCATCTGCAAACATTATGAAGTTCAGCATATCAGATGAACGTGGAAGGTCATTTATATATAATAAAAATAACAGTGGACCCAGAACTGAGCCCTGTGGCACACCATGTTTGACAAGCACTTTAGTTGAGCAAAACTTGTTTACTGATACAAAATGATATCTATTGGACAAATAACTTTTAAACCAATCACTGATTACTCCTCTAAAGCCGTAACAATATAATTTATTAAGTGGAATATTATGGTCTATTACATCAAACGCCTTACTCAAATCCATAAATAACGATATCATTATTTCTTTGTTCTCTTTAGCTATATTTGCAATTTCCATAAGATTTAAAATAGCCATTTCTGTTGTTTTATTATTACGGAAGCCATATTGATTTGGAGATAATAAATTGTAGGATTCTAAATATCGCTGCATTCTACTTTTTACAATTTTTTTCAAAAACTTTGCTGAACACAGATAATGAACACACCGGTCTGTAATTTGTTGCTAGTGTAGGACCACCCCCTTTAAAAAGGAGTGTTATGCAACCAGTTTTTAACATTGATGGGAATATTCCTTTGGAAATACTTTGACTGATAACTTTAGCCAAAGTTACAGATATCTTATCTTTAACAAGTTTCAATATAGGTACAGGAATGTTATGAATGTTATTTTTTGTATTTTTTAATTTACCAATAATATTCCGGACCTCAGTAGAGGTAGCAGGAACAAAAGAAAATGAATTTAGTGGGCTGGGTGGCATATATTCTAGAGGTGAGTGATCATTATTTAGTAATTGCGAGCGATGCTTATCCGCTATTGAAGTAAAATGTGTATTTAAAGAGTCTGCAATAGCAGTATCATCAGTAATTTCTTTATTATCAACATTTAATATCTCTATTGAATTTTTCTTAATTTGTTTTCCGAGAAGATTGTTTATGGTTGTCCAAGTGTTTTTCATGTCTCCTTTATGTTTGGAAAATTGATTGTTATAATAATTATATTTTGCAATTTTGATTATTTTAATTAATTTGTTTCTGTATTGAGTATATTATATTTTAGGAATTTTGCTCTGTAATTGCAATTTGAATAATTTATCTCTGTTCTTTATTGAAGTGATAATTCCTGGAGTGATCCTGGAGCGATTTCTTTTCTGCCAAAATTCGATCGGTTCAAGCATCCTGACCGACTTCCATTTTACGTTTGTCCATTGTTAAAAACCTTGAATCGGAGTTATTTTTTAAGTAGTTTTAAATATTTAAAAAGTATGTGAAAGTTAGGTAGAATTAAATTGTTTAAAACCAAAATGTATAACCAACCTTTCAGATCACAAAAAGCTTCAGTAGAAAGAAAAATCAATGCACAGACCAGCACAAATGAACACTGAGAAGCTTTGTTTGAAGTTATACTGAAAACAGAAAGCTTTGTCACAATAACAATCCTAACTCGGAGTTTTATCGTGAGAGGAATTTTATCTACAATTCATTTAAAAGATTTCAGTGAGCTATCAGATTCACAGCAAATATTAACATAGTGTTTTCTGGTAGGGAACTCCTCGCTGTAAATCTTGTCCTCAAGCATTTTCAGCACTACGTGGAGGGTAGGGAATTTTGCATGTCACGGAACATAAGCCACTCAAATACACCATTAATTTCCATTCCGATCGCTATTCCCCAAGAGAAATTCGGCAGATGGACTATACATTCCAATTCACCAATAATTTACGTCACAGTAAAGGCCGACAAAATTCTGCCGCAGACGCGTTGTTACGCACGACTGTAAACGTGCCTCTTCTTCCAACCAACATTGACGCTATCGAGGAGATTGTAGCAGCCCAAAGTTACGACGTGGAATTGCAAGAGCTCATAGGTTCGTCCACATTATTGCAGCTAGAAGAGGTCACGCTGCCATTTTCAACGGTGTCACTCACCTGTGACATTTCCTTTGACATCCCACGGACCTAGAAGAATTTCGCTACATAATCTTCAACTGTCTTCATTCGCCATTAAGTCCCTCGTCATGTCCCGCTATGTGTAGTCTAGTATCAATCGTGATGTGAGACGATGGTCCCATTCACGCACGAAATGTCAGCGGGCCAAGATAACTTGGTAAACATTTTTTGGATATATCAATAGATCTGATTGAAGTTCAGGATGCTGATCAGAGGAAAAGACCTCAGTTGTAAGAAATTAATGAAAATTACATATTCACTGCATACCAAAGTGATTCTTTATTATCGGTATCGAAATAAATGTAATATACCCACATTTTAATATAAAGATGTTTTGTCATGTTCTTTTCAGCAGTGTTTTTATTAATCGATTTTATATTGACTGAACATTCATTATATTCATAAGTGGATTATATTCATAATAGGATTATATTCATAATTCATAATATTCATTATATTCATAATATTCATTATATTCATATTAATTCATACCCATTATATTCATATTAATTTATATTCATTATAGTCATATTAATATTCACAATATTCAAAATATTCATTATATTAATAATTAGATATCAGACGAATATAAGGGTATCGCAAAAGTCGCGACCATAGGAATTTTCAGTGTTGACTGTACTATATCATATTATTTTTTTTCTTTTGGGTAGATAATGGCTGCGAAATTAACAATAGACGAGAGCGAGAGGGTGAGCTTAGTTTTAATGTATGGAATACCAGGTCAGTACTATAAATCGATGAGTCGGTACAGAATTTAAATTCTGTATCGATTGATCGTTTTGTAGTATCTGGTATTCCATACATTTAAATCAATCTCACCCTCTCGTCTATTGTTAATTTCGCAGCCATCCTCTACCTAAAAGAAAAAATGTGATTTATGAAACACACTTATGCATCACCCTGTATAATGAAGGAAATAACTTGTTGATCATGATTTATGGTTTGAAAATAATGAAGGAAATATTGCTTTACAAACTGATTGTTTACACCATTATGAAATATAAAATTTTTTATTTACTTGTAAAGAAGTCAGTTTTCAAATGTTACATTTTGTTTTACACTTTATTTCTTCCTAAAAACTACTAACAATGAAAATACTGAAACTAATAATATCAAGTAGAAGAGAGGGGGGGGGGGTAAAACAGAGTACTAACTACTAAACTGTTTTTAGCTTTTATGTTCCTTCTCAAAACAAACTGATTTTTCTGCTCATACAAGCTTTATCTTATCCACTTTAAATTATTACGCTTGATTGTTTTTATTTTTAATTTCGTGTGCGAATCTGTTTTCCCCAAAGGAGGAAGACATAACCATTTTACCCTACTGGTATGGTAAAAAGGGATACATGTGTAAAATTGTTAAAACAGGTGTTTGCAGAACAAAAATGCTTTATATATTTTATTTCAAACTAAATAACACTGCAGTGTTTAAAAACCTTAATAGACTTACATAAAAGTAACAAATCCTATGATGAAACCAAGAAACTACTCGCAAATTTCGCAAAGAACTACTGTACAGTATATCAAAGCTCTCCTCCAAAAATAATATCATACATTTTCTACTGCCTCCATACCGACGACACATGGTTGAGCAATTAGTAACGGCATTTGCAAGTAGATAGAAGCACCACCCGAATAGAAAAAGTGGGTGTCCTATTTTATCCTGCTACCCCATTTTACCTCACTCTCCCCTCTCATAAGAATAAAATCTTATACATTAATCTTGTTAAAGTAAGGAGTACAAAACAATGGTGAAGCATTATAAAATTAATATATTTTATAGTTTAAACCAAGTGATGTCGTCGTGATGACGTATCCGAAATGTGCAACGACATGGACTCAGGAAATAGTTTGGACTTTATTGCACAATCCAAATTTAGATCATCCTGAAACCTCGCTTTCAGTCGGTATTCGATCTCCGTTCTTAGAGTAAGTTTTTTTCACTATATCAGGGAAAATTAAATGGAAATGTGGAGTGTTTATTTCATATTATTTATATTTATATATATACACACAAAATTGCGCTGACAACACCTTTATCACCCAATCGTTTCGGGATAGTCTTGTTCTCATCATCAATGGCAAACTAGAAATTAAAAACAAGCAAATTGCAGATATTAAATACATATAATTATTTTGATGTAATAATAAAAATTAGATTCTAATTATGAATAAGAAACGAAGTTTAAAAATACAACATCAAAAGTTAAAATTACATCAGAACTTAATAATATGGATTCACTAAATGTAATGTTGTTTAATTCCTTCGCAATATCTAAGATCATATGACGGAGTGGACCTACAGTTTTAGTGGGACCCGAACCATGGGTCGTTAAATAATCTGAACGCAGAGGACGGTCTCCCATCCAACTACTATCCAAATCCGACGTTGCTCAACTTCGTTGATTGACAGGAAGTGGTGCTTCGACATTGGCCACGACGTAACCTACCTTTTCCCTATAACAGAATACACTGAAGTCGGGGGTTCGAATCCCGATGATGTTGGTAATAATAATAATACAAGAGTTAGAGCAATATGCTGCATTAATTGGTCTGAGCGCTGGCTGTGGTAGTTTTTGGACCTCCTCAATAATGATTATAATTTTGTGAAATATTCTCAGATTGTTGTCAGATATCTTTGCTATTCGCTCGATCCAACAGAGGTACAATCTGGCTAATTTATCTTATTTTATTTTTAAAATATGAGATTATATAAAATATATATTACATATTGTGTAAATTTACATCACAAAATACAAGAAAATTACAAAGTAAATAAATAAATGCTTCCACTCCAGAGAGAAACATCTGACTCGTTCTTTATATTTATGACGCTTTGAGAGAGAGAGAGAGAGAGAGAGAGAGAGAGAGAGAGAGAGAGAGAGAGAGAGAGGTTTTATTACTGATGCAATAATTATTACAGTAATTTCTTAAAGTTACATGCAAATTTTGTGATATTAATTGACCCTTGGCCTCAGGTTGTTTTTAATATGCTATCACATTAGGTAAGATACTAAAGGTATATCCATATACTGTGTGTATATACTGTATGTATAATTGGTCGTGGATGTGAGGTAATCTTCAGGAAATACAAACGGCGCGCACCTAATATACATATTACATTTTTAAATATCTCTCTAAGTGACATTTTTAAGAAAAATGGAAAGCAATGCGCATGAACTTTAATTGAAAAAGACCCAACGATATCTGTTTAAAAATCTTTGAAAGTTTGTTCTCAAAATATAGGTTAAAAATAGAAGATATGAAAAGATTGTTGGGGCGAAAAGTCTTTGATTCCACCCTGTCAAATAGGGCTATGTGGGTTGAGCCAACCCACACATAAGAATCGTACTCCATGCAGGGACGGACAAGACCCTTATACAGGGACAGCAACTGAGTCGGGGAAGAAACTGCGGAGCCGATACAGCACACCTAACCTCTTACAAACTGTTTTGGAAAGAGAGTATATGTGAACTTTCCAGGAAAGATCACGAGAAAAGGAAACACCAAGAATGTTATGAGAAGAGGAAAGACCGGGTTGTGTATTTATTGTTGAAGGTAAGTGGATAGCCACGTGGAAGAGTGTGATGAGTAGACAAATGGAGGAACCGAGTTTTGAGGCATTGAAAGCCACAAGCCTTTCTCTGCCCCAATCAGAGATGGCAGAAAGATTAGTGGTCAGCTGTACCATAGCCGTCCTACGCGAAGCATGGAGTGACTGTTGCTTTGCGAAGAGGTTGGAGAAGTGAAGAATGTAATCATCGGCATAGGAATGGATAGGACAGGAAATGCGACTTAATAGATTATCGATAAATTAAAGGAAACGAGTGAGTTTCAGGACAGAACCCTGAGGAACACCACTGTTAAAAGGTTTTGGAGAAGAGTGGACATCTACAACCGCAGTTATAGATCGGCCAGAAAGGAAATTAGAGATGAAAGTACAGAAAGAAGGACAGAAACCGAAGGAGGGAGTTTGGAAATTAAAGGTTTGCGCCAAACTCTATCAAAATATCAAAAGCTTTTGACGTGTCTAGCGCAATAGCAAAAGGTTCACCGAAACGCTGAAAGATGGATGACCAAGAGTCAGAGCAATATGCAAGAAGACTGCCAGTAGAGCGTCCCTTCTGGAACCCATACTGACGATCTGAAAGAGGATTGTTTGAAGAGAGGTGTTTAAGAATCGTTCTATTAAGGATGCAAAAAACTTCACTTTTCTACGTGAAGGTCAAATTATGATAATAAAAACCCGCTCTAATAGACAGAGTTTATTTCCACAACAGTTTCGATGCCCACTGGCATCCTCTTCGGGTGGATACAGAAAAAAGAATGAACCAAAAACAAGAGGGAAAACAGTCCAGGGACCATTAAGAAATTCGCACCTAGGTTAGATCCCGTTCTCCCGACACCAAAAGGGCATTTTATTAAAAGGTCCCGCTTGTAAGTACATTCGTACAAATTAAAACTATCTTCTTGTTCTATACATACAGAATCTATCATTTTGACATAATTACTGCATTTATTATTACATTTACGTTTTTTTAAACATTTATTATTATTACCTTTACATTTATTATTACATTTATTTTATTACCTTTATTATTACATTTATTATTATTGCATTTACATTTATTTCTACATTTATTACTTTTTTATTCCATTTACATTTATTACTATTACGTTTATTATTCCATTTACATTTTACCGAAAAAACGAATAAACCAAAAGCGAGTAAGGAAACAATCCAGAAACCTTTAAGAAATTCACACTTAGGTTAGAACCCTTTCACCCGACGCCGTAAGGGATTTTTTGACCAAGAATCTCATTAGAGGGTCCAGCTTATAAGTACCTTCGCACAAATTAAAATTATCCACTTGTTCTATCCATACAGATTCTATTATTTTTCGTTTGACATAATTATTGCATTTATAAAGTAACTTACTTGATTCCCAATCTATAGCATGATCATTTTGGCTGGCGTTATAAAAAATTGCATTATTAGTATTACAAATTCTGTAAGTTGTGATTTAGTATACGTAGGAGAAACTGGAAGAAATATTGAAACCCGTATTAAAGAACATAAATATGCCTTCAAAAGTTGTAATACTAATAATGCAATTTTTTATCACGCCAGCCAAAATGATCATGCTATAGATTGGGAATGAAGTAAGTTACTTTATAAATGCAATAATTATGTCAAACGAAAAATAATAGAATCTGTATGGATAGAACAAGTGGATAATTTTAATTTGTGCGAAGGTACTTATAAGCTGGACCCTCTAATGAGATTCTTGGTCAAAAAATCCCTTACGGCGTCGGGTGAAAGGGTTCTAACCTAAGTGTGAATTTCTTAAAGGTCTCTGGATTGTTTCCTTACTCACTTTTGGTTCATTCGTTTTTTCGGTAAAATGTAAATGGAATAATAAACGTAATAGTAATAAATGTAAATGTAATAAAAAAGTAATAAATGTAGAAATAAATGTAAATGCAATAATAATAAATGTAATAATAAAGGTAATAAAAAAAATGTAATAATAAATGTAAAGGTATGTATAGAATAAGAAGATAGTTTTAAATTTGTGCGAATGTACTTATAAGCGGGACCCTTTAATAAAATGCCCTTTTGGTGTCGGGAGAACGGGATCTAACCTAGGTGCGAATTTCTTAATGGTCCCTGGACTGTTTTCCCTCTTGTTTTTAGTTCATTCGTTTTGTGTATCCACCCGAAGAGGATGCCAGTGGACATCGAAACTGTTGTGGAAATAAACTCTGTCTATTAGAGTGGGTTTTTATTATCATAATTTCTATTAAGGATAGGTTCAAAATCTTTAGAAAGGCAAGAAATCAAAGCATTTGGATGGTAGTTGGAGTATTGAGAGCGGTCTTCTTTCTTTTGGACAGGCTGAATGAAAGCGACCTTCCAGCAGGAAGAAAAAATACCAGATGAAAAACAAAGACGAAAGAGTTTGCCTAGGTAGGGTGCCAGCAGAGAAGCACAGTTCCTGAGAAAAACAGAAGGAGCACCATCAGCACCGTCCGAGGTTGAGTTGGAGGGGAAAATTTGAACGAAGAGTTCAGCTTTGTCAGGAGAAGAAACGGCAAATGAGCCGTCGGAATGGAAAAGAGGAGGGGAAAAAAGAGGAAGTAAAGTTGTTGGAGAGGTTCTTATCTAGATGCCAGAAAGAGCGAAAAGGATTAGAATTGGGTAGATTTTCGCATTTTTGTCGGATGAATGAATTTTTGGCGAGTGCAAGAACAGATTTTGTACGATTGCGGCAGTCTACCTCCAGTTAGTCTCAGTTTACCATTCTACTAAATGAAATGAATTTTTTTTTTTTGGTATCAAAAACAGTATATCAAGAATAAGTCGGATTTTAACAGTAAATCCATGGTAAATAAAATTTAATACGATTTTATTTTACATGAGATTCGAACTGCTCTTTCTGAATTTGCAAGATGGCACGTTACCCACGCGGCCATCAAAAGAAAAGGTGTTATAACCTAGTTTTGAATACTTTTTTCGCACTGTTTTTAGAACTTACAGTAACTTCCTCGTTAACCTCTTTGCAGTTCCGTGCGTTGGTCTCTTACATATGGGCATATATATCCAGGGTGTTTCAGGAGGAAAGGTCAATACTTCGGGAGGTGATAGTATCGGTCATTGTGAGAAAAAAAGTTCATATGAACATGTGTCTAATTCTGAATGGTTACGGAGATAGAGCTGTTTGAATCTACAAATACAAAAGCATTGGTTAATGGTAATCAAGAAAGAGAAACCAATTACTGTTTCTAACATTTAATGTTTAAACATTGGCATTTTAAATGGTATCAGATACAGAAATGACAAATTTGTTACAGTTTACAATACGTTTTCGAAAATCCCACCGTTAACCTCAATGGACTTTGCAACTCGTGTGCGAAGATCGCGTGTTGTTCGTCTGAGTTGATCTTGACGTTCCTTTATGCGGGCAGCAGCATCCAAAATGCGGGCAATCAATTCGTCTCGTGTATCCACCTTTCTTTTGTAAACTTGACTTTTCGACTTTTCATCCACCCCCACAAACAATAATCTAACGGAGAGAGGTCTGGAGACCTTGGTGGCCATTGAATGGGTCCACCGCGGCCGATCCATCGACCAGGGAAAGTTTGATTTAGGTATTGCATCACCAGACGGGTAGAATGTGGAGGAGCTCCATCATGCTGAAAGTACATACCAGCGCGTGTAGCCAAAGGAACATCCTCCAATAGTCCTGGCAATTCATTTTGCAGAAATTCTAGGTAACTTTCTCCCGTAAGACGATTCTCTAAAGTAACAGAGCCAATCAGCTGATCATCGATGATACCGCCCCACGCATTGACAGAGAAGCGATGTTGAAAATTTGTTTCCACAGTGGCATTTGGATTTTCCTCTGATTACCGATGAGAGTTACGAGTGTTGTTGATACCGTCACGGGTGAAAGTAGCTTCACCGGGGAAGAGTATTAATCGAAGCAATCGGCGATTAGCATTTACCCAATGACAAAATTCCAGTCGCATGGCAGCGTCTCCTGGTTGAAGGTGTTGTACACGTTGTACATGATATGGATGCAAGCCTTCGTCACGTAATGTTCGCCATACTCTTGTGTGTGGTACACCGAGACGTGTAGAAATTCTTCGTGAGCTAGTAGTAGGACTACGCTCTACCAACTGAAGAATGTTTTCTACTTCATCCACATCTTGTTGACCTTCACGTTCAGATGAAACATGAGCGCTGGGAAGTGTACCAATCTCACGCAACGTGTTGAAAACCTGGTAAACACTCTTCGATCAGGAATTCTGCGGTTCGGAAACGGTCGACGGTATTCTGCAACAGCAGCTGTTGCACTTCCATCGCAAAAACCGTAGACATACACCATATCTGCATATGCTTACATTACAGCTTACATGGTTCAAGGTTATAGGGGAGGGAATGGGGAGGAAGAGCTGCGCGCGCATCAGATTCAAACAACTGTATCACCGTAACCATTCAGAATTAGACACATGTTCATATGAACTTTTTTCTCACAATGACCGATATTATCACCTCCCGAAGTATTGACCTTTCCTCCTGAAACACCCTGTATATATATATATATATATATATATATATATATATATATATATGTGTGTGTGTGTGTGTGTGTGTGTGTGTGTGTGTGTGTGAGAGTGTGTGTGTGTGTGTGTGTACCTATATATATATATATAGGCTGAATTTGAGAATGTGATCTTCAGAATAAGAAAGTGAACCATTCCTCTGAATATTTCAATTCAATTCTGAGACGTTTCGAGATTCTCAGTTCCCATCTTCAGTGAACTAATAAAATTTTATATTTATATTATTAATAATTAATAATTACATAATTTTAAATATTTCAAAATATTAACCCTTAATATATATTTAAATTAGAATTACATTATATTAAAATCAGTGCTTCAGTGCCTCTGCCCTATGCAGTGTGTTGTGACACAGAAGCTTCTTCAAAATAGCCTTCAAAATGTGCGATTTACGTCTAGCATGCAACTTAAAATTAATGCCATTAGTTCTGCACAAACGTCCAAAAACAGTTTAAAAATCTTTACTGGCGTAGTGTGTTTCTTCAGGAGTATGTTAATACATGTGTTCAGTTATTAACATGCGCTGCAGGTCTTTACATATAAAATCCTTGCAGAGGAGCTAACTGTGTAGTTTAAGGTATATTCTGTGTTTCAAAAAGCAAAAATGGGTGCCAAAGCTCAGTTAACAACAGAAAAAAGACAGTCGATTGTAACTTTGAGAAATGAGGGCCAATCACTGAGGAAAATTGCAAAAAAATTTAAAGTTTCTGTTAATGCGGTTGCTTGTGCCATTATACGTTATGAAGAAACTGATCAAAATAAGGTCAGAAAAAGGTCAAGGTGACCAAGAACCACAACAGACTCAGAGGACAAGTATATCCGAGTTACCAGTCTGCGCAACAGACGCCTCACAGCACCTGAAATCAAAGCCCAGCCGAACAACTCCAGAAGTACAACAGTTTCAACATCAACTGTTCAGAGAAGAATAAGAGGGGCAGGATTAAAAGGACGAACTGCAGCAACGAAACCAATGCTGAGACTCCAGAACAAAAAGAAAAGGCTAGCCTGGGCTAAAAAACACCAAAACTGGACTGTTGAGCAGTGGAAATTTGTCCTTTGGACTGACGAATCAAAGTTCGAAGTTTTTGGATCCAAACGCAGAGTATTTGTGCGGCGCAGAGCAGGTGAAAGAATGACACAGGAGTGTGTTGTGCCAACAGTGAAGCACAGTGGACAAAGTGTGATGGTCTGGAGATGTTTTGCAGGGGAGCAAGTTGGAGATCTCCACAAAGTCACTGGAATACTGAACCAACGTGGCTATCACAGCATTCTACAGCGCCATGCCATCCCATCTGGACTGCGACTAGTTGGCCAACAGTTCATAATGCAGCAAGACAACGATCCTAAACACACTTCCAAGCTGTGTCAAAATTACCTGAAGCAGAAAGAACGGCAACGTCAGCTCACAGTTATGGAATGGACAGCACAGTCCCTGATCTGAATCCCATCGAGCTAGTGTGGGATGAACTGGATCGACGAGTGAAAGCCAAGCAGGCATCCAGTGCTCAGATGCTCTTGGAACTCTTACAAGAGTGCCGGCAGCAGCTTTCACCAGACTATCTTCTTTCTCTTGTTGAGCGCATGCCTCGAATTTGTTGTGCTGTAATTCCTGCTAGAGGAGGCCATTTTGATGAATCTCAAATTTAGACTTTGATTTTGGTAAATTGTCCTGATTTGTTGTTATTTAAGTTCCCATGTTTGTCATGTTTGTCATGATAACTTAGTTAATAAACAAAAAACTTTAAACAAAATTTGAAATTTATGAATATTTCAGGGTGTACTTAAACTTTTGACTGGTAGTGTGTGTGTGTGTGTGTGTGTGTGTGTGTGTGTGTGTGTGTGTGATGATATTGATATGATAAGCTTTACTGACAGGATATAAATCCCATAACATAGTACAGTATTCTTAAAGGTAATAAGCGATAAATCAAACAATAATACACTTAAAAACAAACAAACTAAAATTTTGACTAAAAGAAAGATAAAAATAAGACACCTGAACTAAGTAAAATAAAAAAATTACCCACCGCTAAAACTAGAAAAAATTATGTTAATAATAATACAATAATGCTGCTTATTGGCAGGAAAGATCCTCTAACCTAAAAAAAGGTACAGTATCCATCAAGGTAATCAACGATGCAACTAATTAAAAATTAAATTAAACAAAATGGACTACAGTAATAAAGAAATAATGATACACGCAAGGAGAGGAGAAATAATTAAAAAAAAAACTAATAATAGCCATTTCATAGAAATGTAAAGTGGGATGGCTAATGAAGGAGTTAAGCCTTTCGCTCATGAATTATGATGTATGGTAAAAAGGAAATTTGCCTTTATACGTAGTTACATAAGAATGAATATGGTTTATATTTCAGCTACTGATTATTTTCTTTAAATGCGTAGGTTGTATCACATACTTGTATTATTTAAGAAAACACAATTGTTTAACGAACCTTTCATAAATCAGAGATAAACGATAAATTTGTCCACAAATCGATATGAATGAGAGATACTGAGAAGTTTTAGTGAATTTCATTTAAAAGTATTGCTTTGTCACGGTGACATTCTAAATGCTCATTCTATTGTGAAACCACAGCTTTATCTACAGCATTTATCTATAGCGTAAATTCCACGAATTTCCCATCCGCTCATGAAGGTGTCGCAATTACAAACAATTTGAAGGTTCTATCCTTAAATGCGCGTAGCCTACGAAATAAAATAAACGAATTTTTTTTTTAAATGCTTGTAAAGACTACGATTTAATTGCGATAAATGATTCGTGGCTTAGCACTGAAACACGTGACTTTGTAGGGGAGTATCAAATTAGAGGTTATAGACTTTTTGTTAAAAACAGAGAAGGTAGGCGAGGAGGTGGTGTTATGTTGTATATCAAAGATAATATTGTGAACGTCATAGAAGTAAAGCACACAATTCCAGAACCGATAGATTCGACTACAGCAGAACTTAAATTGAACGATTTCAAACGTGTTGTTCCGGTTATATAAAGTCCGCCTAATCAAACAGCTGATAAGGGCGAAGCGTTATATCGTGAACCAAAGAGAATAATAGGTAGTGAGCAGGCTTTAGTTATGGGTGACTTTAATTGCGCCAACGTGAATTACGATACAATGCAGGGAGACGCGGAAAGTAATCGTTTAGTTAATTTTCTCGAGTATAGCTTTCTTATTCAAAAGGTTGTGGAACCTACGAGGTTGGACAGTATTTTAGATTTGTAATAACTACGGATGATAGGCTAATTAGTGATCTTCAAGTAATAGAACTGTTAAGCAATAGCGATCAAAATATGGTAGAGTGTGTCCTCTCAGTAAGTCACTCGAAACCAGCTAACTCGACTAAAATTCCTAACTTCCAGCACGCAGACTTTTGAAAATTTCGAAATAAATTGTCACACGTCAATTGGGAAAACGTAATGGGGAACTCCAACGCAAAACTAATGTGGGAATCGTTTGAAACAGTATTCAGGACTATAAATGAGGAATGTGTACCGTACAAAATTAAGCGTGCGAAAGTAAACAACAAGCCGTTGTGGTTTACTTCTAGAGTAGGAGACATTATAAAGAGTAGAGATAGGGCTTATAGGCTACATAAGTGCGATAAAGACAATTTTTGGTTACGAAACAACTACATATCTCTAAGGCGTGAAGCGAAAAGTGTAATAAAAAAGTCCAAACGCGAATTTGAAATCTCCATAACTCGTGACGGTAAAGAAAACCCCCAAGCGATTCTTTCAATACGTCAACAATAGAAATCCAGTAAAAAGTTTCTTGGGGCCGTTGAAAAATGTTAACGGAGATCTAGTTTCTGAAAACAAGGAGATGGCTACCTTGCTAAACGAATTTTTTACGTCACTTTTTACTATAGAAGATGTAACGAATATCCCTACGGTCATAGACATAATACCTTTTGATAATGATAATATTTTGGATAATATTGTGGTTAGTGAAGAGGAGGTAATGCGCTATATTGATAAAATGAAAACGCGTAAATCACCAGGGCGGGATTCCATATATTCCATACAACTAAAAGAATTAAGAGATAGCATTGTTGTGCCGCTAACAAAGATTTTTAATGCGTCTATTTCTGAGGGGTGCGTACCAGATAATTTCAAGTTAGCAAACGTAACACCTCTCTTTAAGAAAGGCGATAAAGGTGCGGCGGG
This sequence comes from Bathynomus jamesi, assembly GCA_023014485.1. NCBI lineage: Eukaryota > Metazoa > Arthropoda > Malacostraca > Isopoda > Cirolanidae > Bathynomus > Bathynomus jamesi. The sequence goes on along the minus strand of JAJOZX010008963.1, from coordinate 125,159 downwards.
AAATTATAGGCCAATCAGTTTAACGTTTGTTGTAGGTAAGCTACTGGAATCAATAATTAGGGATCGTATAGTCGAACACTTAGAATTGCATAACTTAGTTAGAAATACGCAGCACGGTTTTAGGCGAAACAAATCTTGCTTAACTAATCTTTTAGAATTTTTTCAAAGCGTGGTTGACGTTTACGATAGTCATCGGGCGGTTGATGTAGTGTATTTAGATTTTGAAAAAGCGTTTGACACCGTACCGCACAAAAGACTCATTAAAAAAACTAAGGCTCATGGAATCAGGGGTGTAGTAATAAATTGGATAGAAGAGTGGTTGCGAGGTAGGAAACAGAGGGTGGTCGTTCATGGAGCGGAGTCGTGTTGGGCTAATGTAGCGAGTGGCGTTCCTCAGGGTTCTGTATTGGGCCCTTGCTTTTTCTTATATATATTAACGATTTAGATGTCGGCCTAGTCAGTACAGTTTCAAAGTTTGCGGATGACACGAAGCTGGGTGGTAGGGCGATTAATGACGAAGATAGAGGTAAAATCCAGGAAGATTTGAATAAAATCGTTGATTGGTCAGTCACATGGCAAATTAAATTTAACGTCGATAAGTGCAAAATTTTACATATAGTTTCGCGTAACGGTAATTTTGCGTATAGTATGTCAGGGAAGGAATTAACAAGCGTAGAGCAGGAAAAAGATTTAGGAGTTATAGTCACTGGCGACTTAAAAGTAGCGAAACAAAGTACAGCAGCGGTCAATAAAGCGAACAAAGTATTAGATTTTATAGCTCGGAATTTTAAGTACAAATCGCGCGATATTATAGTTCCTCTTTATAAATCATTAGTTAGACCCCATTTGGAGTACGCGATCCAATTTTGGAATCCGCATATGCGCAAACATATAGACAAAATCGAAAGAGGTCAAAGACGAGCAACTAAGATTATTCCGTCGCTTAGGTCAAAGTCGTACGAGGATAGGCTAAAGGAGTTAAAATTGACTACACTCGAAACTAGGAGGCTAAGGGGTGATCTAATCCACGTTTTCAAAATTATGAATGGGTTTGACAACGTAGATAGAGATAGCTTTTTCGAAATATCTCAATATAATAGGACTAGAAATAACGGGTGTAAGTTGACAAGTAGAAGGTTCGAGACAGCAGTTGCCGAAAACGTTTTTACGCAAAGAATAGTAAATAGCTGGAATAGTTTGCCGGTAGAAGTAATTAGAAGCACGTCTATAAACATGTTTAAAAATCGATTAGACGCATATGTTGATGGATTGGGTATAGTCTAAGGTAGTAAAATTAAGGCTCTGTGGTTCTGAACCCAGGTAAAATTGTAGATCCCCTCCGCCTCCACGGAGGACATGCACAATACACAACTACGAACACAGTTAGGTAGACCAGCCACGAGTGGATCCTAGGGTCTTTGTCGGTCTGAAACATTATAACATAACATTATAACATTATAACATTTTAAGACTTCAAGTTCACGAATTATTTATTAAATTTAGGAACGGTTAATATCTGATGAATTATTTGCACATTGTATATTACATGTTCTTATTACATATTTTCTTACAGTGAACACAATGTAATATTTCATTTTTCCTAGGTTACAATTTTGCAATATATATATATATATATATATATATATACAGAGTGTCCCAAAACAACGTATACATTTTTAAAAAACTTGTAACAGGCGAACCCACTAACGGATTCAGATGATTTTTATTTCTTTTTGTAGGTAAAATATACAACATCGAAATAATAGATAGTTTAATTTGTTTTAAACACGTAAGTGTTCGAAATGTCGACCATTGACATCAATGCACCACTGCGCTCTTTGATTCACTGATTGGCAGACTTCAACAAAAATGTTTGTAGGGATATTTCTACACGCTTCTTCAACTGTGCTCTTTAGTTGTTCAAGTGATGTAGGTCTTCTACTGTATACTTCATTTTTCAAATGACCCCATAAAAAAAAGTCAAGTGGGTTCAAATCTGGTGAACGTGGTGGATACTCGATACTACCTCGTCGTCCGATCCACCGATAATGAAATGTTTCATCAAGGTAGTTCCTGACATCCTGATGGTAATGAGGAGGTGCTCCATCTTGTTGAAAGTAAATGTCCTCATCTCCGTATAACTGTCGAATTGCAGGAAAACCTTTTCCCCGAAGCATGTTGAGGTAGCTATGACCGATAACTGTACCATCGAAAAAGAATGGACCAACCAAACCTTTGGAAGAAAAACCACACCAGACAGTTATACCCGGTAAATTTACATGTCGTTCCACATAAATGTGTGGATTTTCTTGTGACCAGTATGTGCAATTATGACGATTAATTATACCATTCAACTTATATGTAGCCTCATCAGACCACACAATTTTGTCCGCAAATTGGCCATCTTCTGTGTTTTTTACTCGAAACCATTCGCAAAACTGGATTCTGCGATCCGGATCATCCTCATTCAAGGCATGTAATAATCTCGGGATGTAAGATTTCCATTTAGCATTCTTCAGAATTCTGTGGACACTTGTCTTACTTTTCCCTGTTTCACGAGCACATTGTCTCACAGATTTTCTTGGTGATCGGTTGAATACCTGTAGCACTTCATCAGAAGTGTTAGCATCTGTTGATGTCTTTGGACGCCCAGTCGCTTGCTTGTACACATCATGCACAGTACCGTATACTTCAAATTTCTCACAGATACGTGAAATGGTAAGTCGAGTTGGAGGATTAGTTCCAAAATTGTCTCCCCACTGTTGTTGAACCTTTGATATCTTCTCAACTTTAAAATACGACTTTAGTATCCATTTTCGTTGCTCAAATGATAAGCGCACACTTCCATTTTCCATGTTTACTGTAGGCAGGCAAGGCTATTACTAATTTCGATTTTGTATCTCCTTAGGCTAGCCAAGGCTGTTAACAATTTCGCTTTTGTATCTCCTTAGGATATAGGCTATAAAAAGAAATAAAAATCATCTGAATCTGTTAGTGGGTTCTCCTGTTATAAATTTTTTAAAAATGTATACGTTGTTTTGGGACACTCTTATATATATATATATATATATATATATATATATATATATATATATATATATAATAATGTTATAATGTTATAATGTTTCAGACCAACAAAGACCCTAGGATCCACTCATGGCTGGTCTACCTGCGTTCGTAATTGTGTATTGTGCATGTCCTCCGTGGTAGCGGAGGGGACCTACAATTTTACGTGGGTTCCGAACCACAAAGCCTTAATTTTACTACCTTAAACTATACCCACTCTCTCAACATATGCGTCTAATCGATTTTTAAACATGTTTATAGACGTGCTACTAATTACTTCTACCGGCAAACTATTCCAGCTATTTACTATTCTATGCGTAAAAACGTTTTTGGCAACTGTTGTCTCGAACCTTCTACTTGTCAACTTACACCCGTTATTTCTAGTCCTATTATATTGAGATATTTCAAAAAAGCTATCTCTATCTACGTCGTCGAACCCATTCATAATTTTGAAAACCTGGATTAGATCACCACTTAGCCTCCTAGTCTCGAGTGTAGTCAACTTTAACTCCTTAAGCCTATCCTCGTACGACTTTGACCTAAGCGGCGGAATCATCTTAGTTGCTCGTCTTTGAACTCTTTCGAGTTTGTCTATATCTTTTCGCTTATGTGGATTCCAAAATTGGATCGCGTACTCCAAATGGGGTCTAACTAATGATTTATAAAGAGGAACTATAATATCGCGCGATTTGTACTTAAAATTCCGAGCTATAAAACCTAACACTTTGTTCGCTTTATTGACCGCTGCTGTACTTTGTTTCGCTACTTTTAAATCACCAGTGACTATAACTCCTAAATCATTTTCTTGCTCTACGCTTGTTAACTCCTTCCCTGACATACTATACGCAAAATTACCGTTACGCGAACTTATATGTAAAATTTTGCACTTATCGACGTTAAATTTCATTTGCCATGTGACTGACCAATCAACGATTTTATTCAAATCTTCCTGGATTTTACCTCTATATTCGTCATTAATCGCCCTACCACCCAGCTTCGTGTCATCCGCAAACTTTGAAACTGTACTGACTAGGCCGACATCTAAATCGTTAATATATATAAGAAAAAGCAAGGGGCCCAATACAGAACCCTGAGGAACGCCACTCGCTACATTAGCCCAACACGACTCCGCTCCATGAACGACGACCCTCTGTTTCCTACCTCGCAACCACTCTTCTATCCAATTTATTACTACACCCCTGATTCCATGAGCCTTAGTTTTTTTAATGAGTCTTTTGTGCGGTACGGTGTCAAACGCTTTTTCAAGATCTAAATACACTACATCAACCGCCTAAAACCGTGCTGCGTATTTCTAACTAAGTTATGCAATTCTAAGTGTTCGACTATACGATCCCTAATTATTGATTCCAGTAGCTTACCTACAACAGACGTTAAACTGATTGTCCTGTAATTTCCCGCCGCACCTTTATCGCCTTTCTTAAAGATAGGTGTTACGTTTGCTAACTTGAAATTATCTGGTACGCACCCCTCAGAAATAGACGCATTAAAAATCTTTGTTAGCGGCACAACAATGCTATCTCTTAATTCTTTTAGTTGTATGGGATATATGGAATTCGGCCCCGATGATTTACACATTTTCATTTTATCAATACAGCGCATTACCTTCCCTTCATTAACCACAATATTATCCAAAATATTATCATTATCAAAAGGTATTATGTCTATGACCGTAGGGATATTCGTTACATCTTCTATATTAAAAACTGACGTAAAAAATTCGTTTAGCAAGGTAGTCATCTCCTTGTTTTCAGAAACTGGATCTCCGTTGACATTTTTTCAACGGCCCCAAGACACTTTTTACTGGATTTCTATTATTGACGTACTGAAAGAATCGCTTGGGGTTTTCTTTACCGTCACGAGCTATGGAGATTTCAAATTCGCGCTTGGACTTTTTTATTACACTTTTCGCTTCACCCCTTAGAGATATGTAGTTGTTTCGTAACCACAAATTGTCTTTATCGCACTTATGTAGCCTATAAGCCCTATCTCTACTCTTTATAATGTCTCTTAATCTAGAAGTAAACCACAAGGGCTTGTTGTTTACTTTCGCACGCTTAATTTTGTACGGTACACATTCCTCATTTATAGTCCTAAATATTGCTTCAAACGATTCCCACATTTGTTTTGTGTTGGAGATCCCCATTACGTTTTCCCAATTGACGTGTGACAATTTATTTCGAAATTTACAAAAGTCTGCGTGCTGGAAGTTAGGAATTTTAGTCGAGTTAGCTGGTTTCGAGTGACTTACTGAGAGGACAAACTCTACCATATTGCGATCGCTATTGCTTAACAGTTCTATTACTTGAAGTTCAGTGATTAGCTTATCATCCGTAGTTATTACTAAATCTAAAATACTACCCAACCTCGTAGGTTCCACAACCTTTTGAATAAGAGAAGCTATCCTCGAGAAAATTAACTAAACGATTACCTTCCGCGTCTCCTGCATTGTATCGTAATTCACGTTGGCGCAATTAAAGTCACCCATAACTAAAGCCTGCTCACTACCTATTATTCTCTTTGGTTCACGATATAACGCTTCGTCCTTATCAGCTGTTTGAAGGGGGCCTATATAACCGCAACAACATGTTTGAAATCGTTCAGTTTAAATTCTGCTGTAGTCGAATCTATCGGTTCTGGTGTGTGCTTTAGTTATATAACGTTCGCAATATTATCTTTGATATACAACATAACACCACCTCCTCGCCTACCGATTCTGTTTTAACAAAAAGTCTATAACCTCTATTTGATACTCCTCTACAAAGTCACGTGTTCAGTGCTAAGCAACGATTCATTTATCGCGATTAAATCATAGTCTTTACAAGCAATTAAAGAAAAAAATTTGTTTATTTTATTTCGTAAGCTACGAGCATTTAAGGATAGAACCTTCAAATTGTTTGTAATTGCGACACCTTCGCGAGCGCAGGGGAAATTTGTGGAAATTACGCTGGGACCGTTCGAGTTACGGCAGCCTGAAAAGAAGAGAGAGTATTATGAAATAGTCTTCCTAAACGCGGAGCTCCAACGTCATTAAGATAAAGTCCATCTCCGAGGAACAAGTCCCTCCTGCCGTAGAAAGTGTTCCAAAAATTCGCAAAATGCACTCGTTCCTGTTGGCAAAGAGACTTTAGGTTATTGTTGATATAGGTCGCCTTGCTGTAGAAATCGCTACGTTGGATAATTCGAGGAAGTATACCTGTTAAAACAATCTTACTAGAGCGACTAAAGGAAAAAACTAATAAGTAGGATTGACAAAAGTAAATGGACGACACAATGATTGTCCTCAAGAACAAATGACAAGGCAATATGATTATATATATATATAATATATTATATATATATATATATATATATATATATATATATATATATATATTGCAACGAAAATTGAGCCTTGTCCGATGCGTTTTATTGAAGTATAAACAAGAAAATAAAACGAAGCATCGATCTCCCATTTTGTTATAATCACTATACCAGTAATTTCAAGGCTATGAGAGAAAGTATTACACCTGTTTATACGTTAGTCATACTACAGGGCATTAAAAATGATTCACCTGATTTCAAATGAGAATGTATTTGTAACATTAAAAAATAGAGTGCTTTGTGATACATCAACCAAAAGAAAAACTGTCCAAATTTGTCTCTCACCTCATAAATGCTCTATGTGACTTCCCTAGTTACACGAACAACGTCGACACGATAGTTGAATTCCTCCCATACTCGCTCCAGCATGTCCGTTGTCACTGACTCTACGGCAGTAACAATGCGAGTTCGGAGCTCATCCAAAGATGTGGGCAACGGTGGCACGTACACAGTATCCTTAACGTACCCCCAAAGGAAGAAGTTGCACGGTGTAAGATCCGGCGACCGATTTACAGCTCGAAAACTGCAACACACAAAACGCCTTCTGCTGTGCGGACGCCATTTCACATGACTGTTTGTTGCTAGACTAGGCCACGGCGTGACTTTGGAGCCCTCTCGAAATCTCCGAGTTTTACAAGATCACCGCCTCTTTCATGTGGTGTATGCCCAGTGATGCACGGTTGATAGGTACGGAAGTATTCTCAGTTGAAATCGGATGAATCATTTTAAATAGCCCTGTACAGTACTATTTTGATGCATTGAGGAAGTGCAGAAACATGATGCGATATATATATATATATATTATATAATATATATATTATATATATATATATATATATAATATATATATATAAGCACACCGGACAAAAAATTAGTCCCCTAATAGCACCGATAGTAGGAAGTTCAAGGTCACACAGAGGGCGCTGATGTAGCATTGGTAAGTGACAAGTAGCGGTGACGTAGCACACAGGATCAGATCAGTTTCGTGAGGTGGTGAAGAACAAAGTGTGTGCTGGATATAGTCTGCAAAATGGGTCGTGAGGCAGACGTTACTCAGTGGCAAAAAGGAGCCATCGTGTTTGGCAGAGACCACGGACACAAAATGTCTGAAGTAGCACAATTTGTTGGTGTGTCAACGCGTACTGTCCAGCGAGTTTACAAAGTGGTGTAGTTCGCAATCAACTGACAATCGACGGCGTAACTGTGGCCGGAAAACAATTCTCGACAATAGGGGCCGCCGCCATGTTTCTCGTCTAGTAACTGCAAATCGTTTTCAAACCAGAGAACAATTGCTCCAAGAAACCAATGAGGTTCTCCAGCGACCAATTTCCGAACGGACATTGCGACGAGAACTGCATGCGATGGACATCTGGAGCAGGGTACCACGGAAGAGGCCGCTGTTAACAGCAAGTCACAAATTGGCACATTATAAATGGGCTCAGAGGCACAAAAACTGGACTGCGGCAGATTGGAAACGTGAATTTGGTCCAATGAGTCCCGTTTTGTTGTTCTCAAATGATGGGAGGCGACGAGTACATCACAGGTCCAATGAAGCCTTTAATCCTGAATGCGTCGAAGGGTTGTTCAGGCTGAAAACAGAAAGTGAAGCGCAGGAATAGACACCCACGGACTCTGGCGGAACTTTGGGACTGGCTGATGAACGAGTGGCAGCAAATCGATGTTCAGTACATGCACAACCTCGTAAAGTCTCTGTCTCGCCGGATTCGTGCGGTTATCAAGGCCAGAGGTGCCGTCACACGTTATTAGGTACATTCTGAGAGGGGTGACTAATTTTTTGTCCGGTGTGCTTATATATATATCGCATTATATTATACAGGAAAGATCGGCTAAGGTAAAACGCCAGCAAAAAAGCAGCAAAAAAGATGGAGCAAGTGTAGTTTACGTCCCCTTGTGGTGTCTAGTGTAGTTTACATTCCCCTACAGTATCCTAGTGTAGTTTATGTTCTCCTACGGGCCTACATTATCCTAGTGTAGTTTGCGTTCCCCAACTTTGCTCGCGGATAACTAATCAAATAAATGTTAAAAATTACAAAAATATTACGACTTAACCTAAGCAATCGTTAATTTATATTTTCGTAATATTTTTTAAATGAATCCATCAAATAAAACGTTAAAACTAACGAAAATGTCTCCTAAAGATTCTAGTGTAGTTTACGTTCCCCAACTTTAACCTGGTGTAGTTTGTGTCACCTTTTGCGTCAGGGGGACGTAAACTACACTTGCTCCAAAAAGCTCCTCCCATAGAAGAAGACAATTGAAATAAAGGTCCAAAGTTTTCGAGATGCCTGGACACACTACGTTTGAAAGATTGGAGGTCATATTGTACACAGGAGGAAAGATGGACTGAAGAAAATTGTTTCAGATTTGACCGTTTGAGTAGATGAAAGATTGAGAATACTAATGCGTTAGAAAGTTCGACAGAAAAGGGATGAGAATGTGTTAAAATTTTTGTTCTTAAAAGCTGAGGCATGCATTAGAGAGTTCAGAAGAGCAGCGAGTTATGATAGTGATAGTAAAGAGAGAGTGAGGAAACATTGCAGTGAATAGAGATTCAAGACAGTCAGAAAGAGGTTGGGAATTGATGAGACGAAAAGCCTTTCATTCCATCCGGTCAAGTAGGGCTGTGTGGGTTGAACCCCAACACACACGAGAAGCGTATTCCATAGAGGGGCACACAAGGGCCCTGTACAGAGAGAGCAGCACATCACGCAGCACATCATGGATGGCATCAACTCCAGACGACCAGCTCAACGAACACTATTAACAACACTAGACATTAGTAAAGCATTTGATGCTATACCACGCTTCCCTCTCATAAACAAAATACTCAACACAAACATGCACAATAACACCAAAAGGTGGCTGAGCAACTATCTTTCAGGAAGATACTCACATGTCACATTTAATGGCAAGTCATCCAAAAACAAGCTTTTTCCGAACGGGGTCCCCAAGACTCTGTTCTCTCACCAACACTCTTCAACTTATACATGCATGACATTCCAACACCCATAGAAACAAGCTTACCTTACATCATCATGCAGATGACATCACTCTAACATCCACCCACAACAACATCGACACGCTACAAATAACCTACAAACATACATAAACAGTATAAAAGACTGGCTCACACACAATAGACTCAAAGTAGCGCCCACAAAATCAACCATCAGCTTGCTTACAAGCAACACAAAAGAACACCAGGTAATTCCATAGCTTACACTAAACAACATCAACATTCCACACACTCACAGGACCAAAATACTTGGGGTCACATACAACACATCATTATATTTTGCAAACCACATTCAGGACATTAAAAACAAATGTACGTCAAGACTTAACACGCTTAGGGTACTAACAGGCACAAACTTTGGACACCAGCAGGAAACAACATCACTCATATACAAACAATATATTCGCTCAGTTATGGACTATGCTAGCCCATGCTGGGCACCCATTATCTCAAACACAGACATAAACACCTTACAGACAATACGAAACAACGCCACTTCGTATCATTACATGATGCACTCAAACAACACCAATAGAACACCTGCACACAGAAACAAAATACTGAAAGTTAGGGAACTTTAGACATGAGGGGAACACAATTCATGGCAGCAGCAACAACTAACCCACAACACCCTTGCCACTACATGTACAATCATGCACGAACACCTCGCACCATTAAGGTAACACCAGAGAGACATTATAACCAAATACTCCATTCCATACCACGCTCCACAGACATCACACAGTACAGAAAACACATTCACACACACACCTAACCCACAAAGCACTGACACGACTCGGTCCGAGTGCGGTCCTAGGTGCGAAGCCGTCACCCATTAACAGGTCAGAGATCAGCCTGAGCAGATCGGATCGAGTTAACTTAGCACGATTCCGATGTGGACATCACCCCAACTTACGGACATATAAACACAGACTAGACAACTCCATAGACGACACCTGCCACCTGTGCCAGGACACACCTCAAACAATTGAACACATTATGACAGACTGTACCGCTCTAGCACAACAACGAACACAACACAACATCACTAGTGCGCTGAACCTTGGTCCACTCCGGAGAGGGCGATCGGTTACCTGCGTGCCGCCGGCTTGCTCGATCAGGTGGGCTGATCGGCTAAACAACAACAACAACAAACAACAACAGAGAGAGCAAGTGAGGGGGAGGATGAAGAAACCGTGGAACTACACATACGTGCATTTTACACACTACACAATCTCAAAAAAAATGGCGTCGTGAACCTCGGAGACCTTGATTTCGGCTCTCTCTTTCTTATATACGGGGTCATTTTTGCGGGTGCTCGCGTTTGGCCCCTCCTTCCTTCATGAAAAAAAAAGAAATTTAATGTCGGAAATCATTGAAACTAACAAAAATACCCGTCCTACGGACGGAATATTCTTTAAGCTAATTTACAATTAGCTCACGAATCACTTAAATTTTAAATGCAGCTTCACATATTTTACTGAAGTTCACAAAGCACTTAAATTCAAATACCACTTGTCACAATTTTTTTTACCTCTCATGGCTTTCGATACGCAGCTGAAAATTTTGATGGCTACATTCTTTTCTAAATTTATCGACCAACTTAATTTTCTTCATTCCATGAAAATGTATGAAACTGCAAAAACGTGTTGAGTTTAAGCCAGACCCACATAAAAATGCATTTTACGACGAGAGAATGCTTATTTCATGAATTTGGCAGAAGGACTGCAAATTTCATGAAATAAGCAAATTTTGTTTATTTCATGAAAAACACAATTTCACCAATTACGCGTAACATATATACTAACAACGGAATGAATATTCTTCACTTGTAGACGTTTGGAAATCATTTGTTTCTTACTTCATTATCAGTGGATTAAAACAAGAAACAAAATGGACTTTTCCTTTATAGCACCCCTAATTTCTTTTTTCAGTTGGTAACAATTTTGACACAGAACAAAAACACAAAAACGAACAATTAACGAAATTAACGAAATTAAAATGCGAGGCAATTTATTTAAATCGGATGAGCAGTCTTTTTACGAATTCACCTTGATGAATAGTTGTTTAACTTTGGTGAACTTAGAGACTTAGGTGAATACTAAAGAAGTTTACAATGAACAAAAAGAAATCTAATAAAACATTAAGGCAGCAAGTATTCGGTGTATCCTTCATTATCATCAATGACCAATTGTATCCTTGTGCGTCACTGGTGAACTGCTGTAGAAATAATATTTTGATCGAGCTCATTCCATGCTGTTAAAATGCGTATTCGAAGTTGAGTGACATCTTGAATATTTGTTCGTAAAATCTGCCAACTAAACGTTCCCATATGAAATAGAAATACTCAACTGGATTAAAATCTAGACTGTTTAACCATTCGATTTGACTATTTGACTATTTAATGACATGAATTTAGCAGTTTTTTCTTCTTTCGTACTGTCAACTTTATTTTTTAACAACTATTATTGAAATTGAATTTATAAAAAGACAACTCATCTGATCTAAATAAACTACCTCTCATTTTAAGAACAATGTAAAAAGCTTAATATGATTTCTGTTTCATTTAGTTATGCTTAGATATATACACCAAATTATAATGCCCAAATAAACTCAAAAGCGAGTTTTCTGTTTTAGACATTTATCACTAAATTGCTGTTGTTTTTATAATAGTTTAGTGTACACCTTCGGAAAAATGTTCACCTAAAAACAAAGAATTTAATGTCTAATTAATGTTCAATTAATGTCTTGTTTTGTTTATAAGAATTTAATAATGTTTAAATGTTTTGTTAATAAGAGTGTAGTTATGTGAAATTAAGAATTAAATGTTTGTTTATAAGAATTTAAGAATATTTAATTAAATGTTTTGTTATATTAAGAAATTAAAACTATAAATATACAAATTGGCAACATCCGAAATGGGCCCAGGGACGAGAGAGAAATGCCCAAAAACGGCAGTTATCGGACGGTCGTTGCCCTAATAAAGTGTTTTTTTGATATTAAAATGTTTTTGTAAATTTAGAATATTCTTTTGTCTCTCTCTCCGACTAAAATGCTAACGTAAATTACCCCCCCCCCCCATCGCATTACCCCGTTTATCTAAGTGTTTTTGGAATAAATGAAAGTCAGTTAAGTACAATTAAGTGTATAATTAATCCCTCGTCTCCCTCGCCTTGTTCAAATTATAATGGCGCCCACCGGCTCAACCGTCAGCCACGTCCGTATAAAAGCGTAGAGAAAACAAGTGATAAATAGAAAGAAAAGAAATTATCGTATTTCCCGGCGTATACCGCGCACTTTTTTCCCCAAAATACTCCAAATATCATGTACATGTTAAAATTAACTCGTTAAAATTGTACATGTGAAGTGAGGTAGGAGGTATATTTTTCCTAAATTTGTATTTTCCTAAATTTTCTCTTCAAAATTAGGGTGCGCGTTATACGCCGGGAAATACAGTAATGAATTATAAAAGAGAAGGAATGGGAATCACTACATAATATATATATATATATATATATATATATATATATATATATATAATAATATATATATATATATATATATATACACACACAGGGTGTCCCATAAGTCCGACATCATAGGAGAAATTCATATTTTTCTATTTCTACAAACCATAATTCATTTTTTCTTATGCTCGGGATGCCAATTTCCCGTCTACCATTCTGTTCAGTGACGAGGCTGGTTTTTATGGAAATGGTGAGGTAAATCGATAGAACACCCGCTACTGGTCTGAAAACAACCCTCACTGGTATACCTCTTCAAAGGAACAAGGTGCATCTCGGGTGATGGTATGGTGTGGCATTTGGAAGGATCGCATCATAGGCCCCCTCTTTTTCGATGAACATGTCACTGGAGGCACCTACCTACGTATGCTCAAGGAAGAAGCATTTCCTAGTCTTGAATGAAGAAAGAAATTTCCCAACATGGTTCCAGCAAAACGGCGCTCCTGCACATTACAGCACCCAATTAAGGGAATACCTGTACCAACAATTCCTTGGTCATTGGATAGGACGTCGAGGGCCTGTGGAATGGCCAGATAGAAGCCCGAATCTCACGCCACTATATTTTTATCTCTGGGGCCACTTGAAAGCGCTGGTATACGCAGAGGAAATTAGGAGTGTTGAACATTTGTGGCAGCGCATTATTGGGGCATGTAACACCATTACTCCTGACATCATTCACCGTGTGCTTGCTGACTGGGTATCACGTCTGAATTTGTGTATTGAAAACAATGGTGGACATATTGAGCACGTTCTGTAAATAAAAGCTTTTGTTTTGCCTTTTTTTATTATTTTTCCTATGATGCCGGACTTATGGGACACCCTGTGTGTATATATATATATATATATATACACAAATTCAGAATGGTTCCCTGAGACAATTATATGTTAAACACAGACCGTGCATGGAACAAGGAACTCTTCTGGGAAAATTAAATCCACTATAGTCCGAATAAGTAATGGTAAATGACAAATACCATAGTTTTTCTTTTTCATGATTTTAGCCCGACGTGGGCAACGGGTCTCTCGCAAAGAGATCCCATAAAAATGGATACCGCGTCATTTAAACAGCTGTTCGATGGTCAGATTTTGCAGACACGTTATAAAAGTTGACACTGCTCTGAAAATTAACTGTTTCTGTGGAGAAAAAATTAGAAAACAGTTTTATGGGATCTCTTGCGAGAGACCGTTGCCCACGTCGGGCTAAAATCATGAAAAAGAAAAACTATGGTATTTGTCATTTACCATTACTTATTCGGACTATAGTGGATTTAATTTTCCCAGAAGTGTTCCTTGTTCCATGCACGGTCTGTGTTTAACATATATATATATATATATAATATAATAAAATGTGAAACAATTTGCTTTTTAATTTAGAAATAACAATTATCACATTGACATTGAAATCCCAAAGTTGCTTGTAACTGTGACAAAGTATTACAATTTATTTAATTAAAGTCATTGCAATTTCAAGGTAACGTGATGTAGATATTTATTCACTCAAATTCAAGGCTAAATACTCAGTCTGTCTTGATATTTCCCTGTGCACAGATTTGCTGTCCTACTTCTGTTCTTAAATGTTAGTTACGCAGTTTTGCTTTCTTAAATAATTAATTACGCGTAAAAATGTAATGATGGAGGTTATTTAATCTCCTTCACATCATCTAAGGCAGTGGTGGGCAACCTGCGGCCCATCAGGTTTTTGAGTGTGGCCCAAGAGACATAGAGACATTTTACTAAACATTGTCCACATGAATGAAAATTTTGGAATTTATATTAAAATTTCCATAATCTACTGATAATTCTGTTTGACTTAACAAAATTTCTTAATATTAATTATTATATTAAAAAATGTTTCTTTTGCTTGAGTATTTGAAGTTGATCACAATTCAATTAATATATAAATAATAATTTCCTCTAACTCTATGAAATTTTTGGGCTGAATATTGAAACTAAATTATGTTATCCTCTTTCATTTCTAGATAACTGCCTTAGGAAAGCCAAGAATGGGTATTATAATAGTGTAACTCTAAAGGAATTTGAGCGTAAAAATATCCTTAGCCTACCTTACCATATGAATTTTCAATATCTTCCGAATTTACTTAAAGCAATTGGTATCAATGTAGTCTTTAAGTATAATAATACTGTTAAATCACGCCTTATAAAGAATAGCCCGGTTAATTTGGTTGGTTGTGTGTATTCGATCGGATGTACACACTACACAATGTAACTCAGTAGCCTATATATAGGCCAAAGGGTAAAACATTAGATATTAGGGTAAAATAGCGTAAATATGCGTGTAGAACAGCAAATAATTATAATGCATTGTTTAACCATGTGTATAGATGTAATCATAGTATGAAGTGGGATAGTTTTAAAGCGCTCGTTAAAAACAGATATAATTGAAAGAAATATTCTAGAATGTGCATTTATCCATTTTAAAAATAATTTCAATAACAGTCTGGGAATGTAGAAAATTGACAATATCCTGTTAGAATACCTTTTGCCTCTAATTCACTCCTGTAAATCATATGCTAATCTTTTGTTTTTCTGTGTTGTTGTATATATTTTTATCATCTCGCCTTCACCCTTCATTCCCTGACGAGGTGTACTTCTAAATACACGAAAGGCCTTGGAATCATTTTTCTTTTTTTTCCCTTCTGGGTTTCGATCATATATATTATATATAATATATATATATATATATATATATATATATGTATTGTTTGCAAAAATAAACTAAATATATAGTCTTAAAAAACTTCTATCTTGAATTCCCCTCCTTCCCTCATTTTGCCATCAACGACGTCATAGCCGGATCACATGCCCCTATATACTACGAGCTTTTTCACGCACCATTATTCTCTTCAGATTAAATGCATTTAGAGCCAGCGCAATATACTTAACAAAATATTAACAAGCAAAATACACCTTACATTTTTCTTCAGATGTCTTTGAAATCGGGTCATAGAATTCTTCCCTTAAAGGGGAAGGAACAAGAGAAACAAATCGAAGACTTCATAGGAAATGCAGTTGGAACGATTCGACTTCAACCAGATGGATGGTTCTTCACCTCACCATTCATCGAATTTGGGGATAAATTATATGATTTTAAGGTAAGTTTGCAGAAATCACTTTTCTCCAAAATACCTTTAAACTGTTACCTAATATGTCATACTTAAAAATAGGCTTTGTTTTGATATATACACGGATATATAGGGAAAACATTTTTTTGTAATTTAGTTATTTTTATAACTTAGTTTCATATTTATACGGAATGAATCAATATTTCATAAATTATGATTTAGTGTTAAAAGAATAACACTAGGCAACAAATTTCAACTTTTTTTTTGTTACAGACACGTGAACTACTGATTCCCACTAAAGCGCTGATGCTGATTTCAGATCTGATATCAAAATTTCTCTATCACGTCCAGATTTTGTGTAACCGAAAACCCCTATTTTTCATTTTTTTCCTCACCCGCTTCTATTACGAAAGCCGTCTAAGCTACTTTTCCGTGCCACGTTTTATGTTAAGCATACTTAAATAATTAGTGAACAGGGATGTCTTTCCTCCTTTATTCTGGCTTAAGACAGACAGCGGAATTCCGCTGGCGGAGTTACCACCCCTGCGCCCAACCATCCACCCAAAGCGCGTTAGTATTTTGTTGTTACTACTGAAAGGCAAATTCCTGTTCTTAAGTGAAACTTTGGTGTGTCCTCTTCCTTTGTCGCTTGTAGGATGACGAGCTCTCCTTCTGCAGGAACCAACAATAATCTCCCATCATATTTGGGTTGAAATTACCTTGGTATCTGTCTTCCATAACTGAGATCTGTTGGTGGAAGCGCTCACCATGCTCGTCACTTACAGCCCCAAGGTTGGCCGGGAAGAAGTCAAGATGAGAATGTAGAAAATGAATTTTCAAAGACATTCTGCATCCCATTATTTCATAAGATTTAAGCATGTTTTCTACGAGTTTACGGTGGTTTTCAGCTTTGTGGTTTCCAAGAAAATTTTTGACAACTTCAACGAAAGATGTCCATGCTCCTAGTTCATTCTCATTTAGGTTAGATGGAAACGATGAGTCGTGGATGACACTGCGGATCTGTGGTCCAGTGAAAACTCCAGCTTCTAGCTTAGCATCTGTCAATATTCCTTTGAATTTATCCTTTAAATATTGGAAACCACTACCTTGATTATCCATACCCTTCACGAAATTTTTCATAAGGCCAAGTTTAATGTGAAGTGGTGGAAGATGTACTTTCTGAGGGTCAATAAGTGCTGGGTGTTTCACATTGTATTTACCAAAAACATGTTCAGTTCTAGATGGCCAATCATGTTTTTTGTAGTGGTTCTTGTCATCCCTGCTGTTCCATAGACACAAAAAGCACATATGCTTTGTGTAGCCCAACTGTAACCCAAGAAGTAATGATACAACTTTAAGGTCGCCACAAATATTCCATGTGTGGTCTTAATTTGATGAGTCTTAGCAGCAGTTTCATCGATTCATAAGTCTCATTAAGGCCAGTGGCATGTGCTACAGGTATTGAAGGTTTTTCATTGCCGTTGTGCAGTAATACAGCTTTAAGGCTAGCTTTACTAGAGTCAATGAACAGTCTCCATTCTTTTGGATCATAGCGACAGCCAATCCTTGCATCAGACCACTGATATCGTGGCAGAAACAAACGTTTTCTTCCTGTAAGTAAAATGATGAAAACTGCAAATGGCGATGGCGGAAATGGGAAACTTTGGTGTTTGGTTGGAGAAGATTAAATTCTTGAAGTCTTGAACCAAGCAACTCTGCCTTTTCTTTTGGTAATTCCAAATCGCGCACTAAGTCATTTAACTCCGCTTGACTTAACAAATGTGGGGAAATATTTGCATCTGGAACATATATGCCATTTCCCTGTTTCTATATCACTAGCAGAATCTTCAGATGAACTGCTGTCTGTTATCGTTGCTGGTGGAACTGGTGGTGGATTTGTTTCATCATGTGGTACTGGTTTCATTGCTGATTCGCAGTTTGGGTACGTGATCTTTGATTTGTTTCTTTGTGAAACCAGCAATCTTTGTCAAAACAAAAATAACAATCATTGAAGTGATTTTTCGGCTCACGCCAAACCATGGGGACTGAGAACGGCATAGCTTTTCTTTTACCATTCATCCAAGCTATTAACATTGCATTGCACTGTGCACAGCAAATATGTGGTGCCCAGTCCTCTGTTGGTCTCCTAACTTAGTCAAAATAACACTTGTAGGCAAGTTTAATCTTTGTTGTTATGTTTCTACGTTGTGGCTTAGGTGTATATTGTCCACAGACAAAGCAGAAGTTGTCTGGGTGATTTACACAAGCACGTCTATTTGATGCCATTTTGAATTACCATACAATATCTGAAAAAACGTAGAAAGTAATTATTACGATGTGCAAAATAAAAAGAAATACACACCGTAGTACAAAACAAATGCTATAAAAACACACAAGTCACCACAACCTGTCACTTGCTCATCAGCAGAGAGCTTCAACAACCGTTCTGCTTGACTGTCACGTAGCGACTGACCGTTGGGCCGTTGCCCGTTACTATGCTCTTGACTCAGTGTTGCCAACTCGGGATAAATTTTATTTATCAAAATTGTTCGAATTTGTATATAGTTGGCAAAAAAATTGCTTTAACCTTGAAAAGCAAGTTTCATATTACTGGCATTAAGCCGATTAAAACCAAAATCTGGACGTGGTAGAAAATTTTACTAAAGTGATTTGCATTTTACACAAAATCTAGACGTGATAGAAAAAATCTAATTATAGATTTGAAATCAGCATACCGAAATTAGCTAGGAGCACCTATTTGGTCTTCTGTAACAAAATCTTTGTTGCCTAGTGTAATCAAAAGAATATTATAACACAAAGAGAGACGTATGAATGATTGTTTTGATTTAAGAGAAAGGATCTTTTTGGTTTTAGGTCCGGCATTGGATTTTTTTCATATTTTTGGTATAGAGGTAGATTTTTACGCTGATCCCATTTCTGCAATCCGTTTCTTAGAGAAATAAACACGAAAAAAGTTATGGCCTAAAACTTGTATTCAAATATTTAGGTTAGGTAGGTTAGGGTAGGTTAAGTTAGGTTAGGGTAGGTTAGGGTAGGTTAGGTTAGGTTAGGTTAGGTTAAGTATAGGTGGATATTTGAATACAAGTTTTTGGGCCATAACGTTTTTCGTGTTTATTTCTCCAAGAAACGGATTGCAGAAATGGAATCAGCGTAAAAATCTACGTCTATACCAAAAACATAGAAAAAATCCAACGCCGGACCTAAAACCGAAAAGACCCAAGAGAAATTTCGAAAATACTGTAACTATGAGAAGATTGTCTCAGAAACATATGAAAGAAGGCTTTTGGCCTTTAGCCTCTGTTCACAGTTTTATAGAACTTTTCAAGCAAGAAATATTTCATTAAATTCTGTTTTCATTGTAGTACATTAAAGTTTCCCCAAATTTATGAATACTCCCTTATGAATACTATAGAGTTCGTCAATTGCAAACTTCCCACTAAGTCCATACAAATCCACTGATTTCTCTCAGTGGCGCACCCAGGAATTTTTTTTGTGGGGATTAACAACCTACAGTAAATCTTATTTGCCAGTAAATGCACTGTAAACACGAAGTGTGAAACAGTGTTCATTTATTTTTACTTTACATACTTTAAATGACAGTATCCAGTCTTTGTGGAGTTTTATTGAACTCATCCAAAACGTCAGTGAGTGATATGATAGAGAATTTTATTTTATTTTTTATACAAAGAAGGGGAGGCAGCATAAACGTGGGGGGGGGGGAGGGCAGCAAATGCCCGGCTGTCCCCTCTTAGGTGCGTCACTGAATTCTTGTCATTTTCATAATTTTAGCTCATTTATCTATTTTAAAATCTAAATTTATTTTTTATCCTTATTTCCTTTACAAAAAAAAAAAAAAAAATGAAAATACTGCAACAAATACACAACAATTAAAAAAAAAAAAAAAAACCATGGAAATGTTGAAGCATTTAGCAAATTTTTATATCTTGTAGTTTAAACCAAATGATGTTCTTGTGGTGACGTATCCGAAATGCGGGACGACATGGACTCAGGAGATAGTTTGGACCTTACTGCACAACCCAAATTTAGACAACCCTGAAGCTGCACTTCCAGTCAATATACGGTGTCCATTTATGGAGTAAGTTTTCCTTACTATCTGAGAAAGTTAAAATGAAAGTACACCACTTCTATGAAAAATGGTTTAGTTTAAAATTCTGTTTATCTAAATAGCTTCCGTTATATCACAATTGAAATTACTGTACAATTATGTTTTAGTCCAAGGTAGGTGAATCGATGGGGAAACGTTAAGTAAAAGTTATGTTTTGTTTTATACCTTGATTTGAATTTAATCTATTTATTTATCTACTTATTCATCTATTTATTCAGTAAGTTTCAAACTAAAACCCGTGAAACCATTTACTATATCAGTTTTCTTAAGTAAACCATTACATAACATTTTATTACAGATGTTGGTACACTTCTTTAGAATGTTTACCTTTTCTTTGTGGGGTCACCTGAAATCTGTGATTTACAGGTCAAGGCGATGCACCATTAAGGAATTGACAACACTCGAAATTAAGGAGTGTGTCAAATAATAATAATAATAATAATAATAAAAATAATAATAATAAAATAATAATAATAAATAAATTAATAAATTAATAAATAAATAAATTTAATTTAATTTTAAACAGAGCTGGGCACTTGCGTTTTTTTGCCCGTTTTTTTGCGGTACTGCGGTACTGCGGTACTACTACCGCACTACCAAACCGGTACCGCATAACGCAGTACCGCAAAGGATCGCTGAAAGTACAGCAGTACCGCTACCGCATTCAAATTTCCCGCGGTACTTTCCGCGGTACCGACCAACACGGTAGTACCGCAGTACCGCAGTACCGCAAAAAAAACCGCAAGTGCCCAGCTCTCACTCACCGTCACCGTCACCGTCACTCACCGTCACTGTCAATGTCTCTACTAGAATGTTACGCATTGTATACACTATACAGTAGTCTATATTGATGATTTATTAAATATCATTTAATGGTTTCTCGTCCTCCAGTTTGAACATTTACTGAACAAAGTAATTCAACACGAAGCCGGATACTTGGTTCACTATATCTGTTTATCTCTTTATTCAGTTTTTCTTTTGATACACTTGATATATATATATATATATTATGTAGGAAGGAGTCAAGGAAGAATGCCGCAAAAACACCCTTTTCCCCAAAGAAAGAGAAGAAAAAAACCGAAATCAACATCCAAAGTTTTCGAGATGCTTGGACACTCTGCGTTTGAAAGACTGGAATCACAGACAAGGGGAAAGATGGAGTGAGGAAGGTTGTTCTAAAGTTGACTCGTCGAGTAGATAAAAGATTGAGAATACCAATCAACCTTTGCGTTGGAGAGTTGGACAGAAAAAGGGTAGAATGTTTCGAAAGTTTGGAACTGCATGCTCTCCTCAAAAGAGGAGACATACAGTTAGAGAGTTCAGAAGAACAGTGTCCGTTATAATAGCAATAGTAAAGAGAGAGTGAGGCAACATTGTGGCGAAGAGAGAGTGATTGAAGACAGTCAGTAAGTGGCGAGAACTGATGAGATGAAAAGCTTTTGATTCCAACCGTCCAAGTAGAATTGTGTTGGTTGAACCACCGCACACATGAGAAGCTACGCCATACAGGGGCACACAAGACCCGTGTAAAGAGACAGCAACTGAGTTGGGGTGAAGAAACTGTGGAGTCGGCACAACCCCCTAACCTCTTATAAGCTGTTCTAAAAAGAGAGTATATGTAATCTTTTTATAGAAGATGACGAGAAAAGGAAATACCAAGAATGTTAAGAGAAGAGGAAGAATTGAGTTGTGTATTATTGAAGATCCGGGGATAGTCGTGTGGAAGATTAAGACGAGTAGACAAATGACAAAACTGGGATTTAGAGGTATTGAAAACAGCGAGGTTTCCTCTGCCAATCAGATATTTTAGAAAGATCGCAGGTCAGGTGCGCCATAACCATCTCTTGTGAAGCATGGAGTGACTGCTGAGAGCAGGGCCGGATTAACCATTAAGCAAAATAAGCCCGTGCTTAGGGCATCAAGGGAAGGGGGGCACCACAGAAATTTTCCATTGTCGGATTTACCATGGATTTATTATACTATTATAATCGCGGCTTATAGCCTATAAGCTGTTGAAAACTGAATTATATATATTCATATATAGTATTTATTTTTTTTCATTGTTTGAATTTGTAGTGAACAACAACATTTTATTTTATGGTTTATTTTTGTTTATATTTTGAATTACATATATATGGGGCACCAAAATCTTTTAAGTGCTTAGGGCCTCTAAAGGTCTTAATCCGGCCCTGGCTGAGAGGGATGCTTTGTGAAGCGGGTGGAGAAGTGAAGGGTGGAGTTATCAGCATAGGAGATGATAGGACAGGAAGTGCTACTTAAAAGATCATTAATACATAAAAGGAAAAGAGTGAACAGAACCCTGAGGAACACCACTATTAATAGCTTTAGGAGAAAAACAGTGGACATCTACAACAGCAGCTATAGCTCGGCCGGAAAGGAAATCAGAGGTGAAGGCACAGACAGAAAGAGAGAAACCGAAGGAAGGCAGTTTGGAAACTGAGGATTTGTGCCAAACTCTATCAGAAGCTTTTATTCTGTACTATGTCTAGCGCAATAGCAAAGGTTTCACTGAAATCCGTTGAACATCACCTCTCCTCCTCTAAATCTCACCTGCTCTTCCTCAATGAAACTCAGGAGTCTGGGACGACTGACAGCAACCCCTTTTCTGTAACCTCCTTCTTTCTCTATACTCAATTTCACTCCAAAGGAAGATGTTGCGTATAATGTACGCAATGACCTAACTTGTTCTCGTATTTCGGAATTCGAATCCCACGAATTCTACACCCTCCCTCTAGCTACAGCTTAATTGCCAATCTCAAACAAAATACATTTGCGCTGTCTACCTTTCTCCTAATTCTACTGCTTGAAATACTTTGACTACCTTACTTTCAAAGTAAGAGACAGTTTAGAAGATTTCAATTTTCACCACCACCTTCGGCTTTCCTCCCATTTCACTAACATACCTGATGAACTAGCTTATAACTTTTCTATCCTAAATGACTTGGGGCAGATTGTGCAGCACCATATTTGTATCCCCTATCGCCATGGAGACAGGCCCAACATTCTGGATTTATTTCTCACCTCTCATCTTTCTTCTTACTCTGACAAAATTTTTGTCCGTTGGGCTCCTCCGACCACAATCTTATATCTGTTTCCTGTCCTGTCGCTCCAGTTCGACCTTTGGATCCTCCCAAGAGGAGACGCCCTTGCACTTTGGCGCTGCTGACTGGAAGGCCCTTGAGCAGTACTTCTCTGAATTCCCATGGAATGATTACTGCTTCCGTGGCCGGGGTCCTTCCGAGCAAGCTGAGCGCATCATGGAGGTGATTCTCTCGGGCATGGAGGCGTACATTCCATATTCTATTCCTACTACTAATGCAAAAACCTTGTTTTGACTTTATTTGTTCTAATGCTATTCGCAATAGAGAGGTTTTCTCGTGGATTTTTTAAGTTAATTTCACTGGGCGACCAAAGGTGGGGGTCAAGGAGGTCTGGACCAATAGTAAATATCTCTATATTACTAGCCAATATAAAATTATATCTATATATTATATTTTAATTATGCTCACATTGAAGGGAATACCAATATTATTTATAAATTTTATAGGGGTGCAACTTTGGGTGTAAGGACACAAAATTAGGCCTTTTGGTAATAAAAGTTGAAAAATCCTTGTTGCCCAGTACCTTAAAATGTTATTCAATTGGCGACCAATTTCCTTGACTGGAAAATATTTATGTCGCCCAAACACTAGGTTAAAAAATGCACTGAGACTTTCAGAAAGTACCGTCGCCATCCACTCCCGTATCTCACTTGGGGTATATTTCTGCTGGGAGTCTTGTAAAATTTGTTCTTCGACTCGCCAAACACTCCTTCATCAGACAAAAATGGGAAAACCTATCCAATTCTAATTCTCCTTGCTCTTTCTGGTGTCTAGCTGAGAACCTCTCCAACAACTTTACTTCTTTTCCTCCCCTTTTCCATTTCTACAGCTCAGTTTCCGACTCTTCTCCTCACAAAGCTGAACTCTTCGCTCAAACTTTCGCCTCCAACTCATGGACAATTCCGGTGCTGTTCCTCCATCTCCTCTTCCCTCTGACTTTATGTCTGAAATTAGAATCTCTTCGAAATATGTTTTTTCTGCCCCATCTGGGCTCAGTTCTAGGAAGTCGTACGGTCCTGATGGTGTTCTTCCTGTTGTTCTCAAGAACTGTGCTTCTGTGTTAACTTAAGACAGACAGGGGAATGTTTATGGGTATTTTACCGCGGATGAATGCCAGTGACCACGCGCTCAGTAAGGTCATTGGCATCAACGAAAGGGTGCAAGACTTGTGCGTCCCACTGGGCGTGAGGTTTGTTGACCCGTTCGACGCGTTTTCGGGTAGGTGGGACCTGTATCAGAGGGATGGTGTCCACCGCAATGTCAAGGGTAAAGGTGTACTAAGCACGCTGCTTGACCGGCACCTATACCGTATGGTGAGGTGAAGCCCGGGATTGATGATGGGCCTCCACCGGGGAGAGATGATGTTGAGCTGGTGGCGGATGTACCTTCAACTGAAGGGTGCGCCCATGTACAGGTGGGTGACCCTCCTTCCCCGTTGGAGGGGGCTCAGCCTCCTGCGGAAGTTGCCCCCTCGTTGGTGAGGGTCTCTTCAACTCCCGACAGCCCTGGCTGTTCTGGAAACTGGTCATGCTAGGGGGTGGTCAGTATAGGGAAGGCTCCCTCCGTGCAGTGCTTTTTAATGCTAGGTCGATTAGGAATAAGTTTGGCGAGCTACGGGCGCTCTTAGCATCAGAATACCAGGATATCGTTGCCATCACCGAGTCCTGGATTCATACTGATGGTGGGGACTACGTTGGGGAGTTCGAGATTCCTGGGTATAGAATGTTTCACAAGGACCGCACCCGTGGGGAGTGGGGAGGGGTACTAATATACGTGAGGGACACGTTCAGTCCGGTTGACTGCCAGTTCCGATCGGAACGGGAACTGCTTGGCGTCGATCTGAACGTGGGAGGGACGAACTATAGGTTATCTTTGTGTACAGACCACCGCATCTCGTTCTTGAGGAGGATACAGCACTGTACACCGAACTCCGTAGCCTGCTAGGGGACAGGGTGTGTGTAGTTTTCGGAGATTTCAACTGTCGCGGCATAAAGTGGGAAGACAGGACTGCTGATGCCGAAGGGAGGAGGCTAGTTGACTTTGCTGATGAGAACTTCCTGACTCAGTGGGTCAATGGGCCTACACGAGGCGAAAGCGTCCTAGACTTAGTAT
The DNA here is from genome assembly GCA_023014485.1 of Bathynomus jamesi. NCBI lineage: Eukaryota > Metazoa > Arthropoda > Malacostraca > Isopoda > Cirolanidae > Bathynomus > Bathynomus jamesi. The sequence continues at coordinate 99,687 of JAJOZX010008963.1, read as the reverse complement.
TCATGACCGAAGACAACCTCGTCACTGGCCTCATCGTTGACGAATCGTTGGGCAGGAGTGATCACGGTCTGATTAGGTTCTGTGTCTGCGTCCCTCGGGTGAAGCGTAGTAACTGGAGAAGCAGTAAGCTCGATCTACGGCGGCCGGACTTTGTTGGCCTCCGGGATAGCGTAGGTGAGATGGGGTTAGAGGTGGGCAGCGATGTTGAGGGAGTGTGGAGTGCATTCCGGGACCAGTTTATGGTGCTGCAGTCTGCTGCCATATCCTCAAAGCCGGTCACCCCTGCTTCAACGCAGCTTAAATGGTTCAGTCGGGATATCGCCTCGGCTATCCGAAATAGGAAAGTTGCGTATAGGAGGGCGAAGGCCAATCGTTTCCATGAGAACACTGAGGCGTATGTCCACCTGTGTAGGGAAGTGAAGGCGAAGGTTAGGCTAGCTAAACGTAACGAAGAACTCCGGGTGGCAAGCCTCTGCAAGGGGAACCCTAAGGAGTTCTTCAGTTATGTTAATAGTAGAAAGCCCATTAGAAACATGATAGGCCCGTTAAAGGACCCCAGCGGCGCACTGCGGACCTCCGACGCGGACATCGCTAATGTGCTTAATGAGTACTTTGCGGGAGTGTTCACCAGGGAGGACACCCGCGTCGTCCCCGAGCCAGGCGTCAGGCACGAAGGTGCTGGCCTGGATAGTGTTCGGTGTACCGTGACAGTCGATAGAATATACAAACTGAGCGCGTTTAAGGCTCCTAGGCCAGACCAGTTCCTCCCCAGAGTGTTGCGGGAAGTGCGCGACCAGGTGGTTCCCCACCTGGCTACTGTCTTCAACAAATCGTTGGAGACGGGCCAGGTGCCTGGTGACTGGAGGGAAGCCAACGTGACCCCTATCTTTAAGAAAGGGGATCACGAAAGTCCAGGGAACTATCGTCCCATTAGTCTCACTTCGGTTGTAGGTAAATTATTAGAAGGGGTAATAGCGGATAGGATCGTTGACCATTTGGATTCCTACAAGCTGCTTGGGGACTCCCAACATGGGTTTAGACGGCATAGGTCGTGTCTCACCAACCTGCTTCAGTTTTTCCACGTCATGTGGAGTGAGTATGATAAGAGTAGGGCGATTGATATACTTTATCTCGACTTTCAGAAAGCCTTTGATAAGGTACCTCACTGCCGGCTAATCCATAGTGCGCGCGCTGGGTATCAGTGGGGAAGTAGGTAGGTGGATTGAAAACTGGCTGAAGAATAGGCGGCAGAGAGTTGTAATTAAAGGGGCTAGCTCGGGTTGGGCCTCGGTCACTAGCGGGGTTCCTCAGGGCTCTGTTTTGGGGCCACTGTTGTTTATCATTTACATAAATGATATCGACGCTGGCATCGTCAGTAGGATCGCCAAATTCGCTGATGATACCAAGCTTGGGGCCAATGTTGGGACGCCCGAGGCGATAGAGCAACTGCGTGCGGACATACGTAGGATAGGGGAGTTGTCCGAGAAATGGCAATTGCCGTTTAACTTGGGTAAATGCAAGGTCATTCACATTGGCTACGTCAATCCCAAGTCGGACTACTCGATGTTGGGGAGTAATATCGAGGCGACTGATTTGGAATAGGACTTGGGTGTGCTAATTAGCAGCGACCTTAAGTTTACCAAACAGTGCGTAGAGGTGGGAAAGAAAGCCCAGAAGTTGTTGGGTTATATCAGGAGGCAATTTCAATTTCGGAACAAGGAGATTGTGCTCTCTCTGTACAATTCCCTGGTTCGGCCGCACCTTATGCTGTGCAGTTCTGGTCGCCTACCCTCAGGAAAAATATTGAGAGGCTGGAGCGAGTCCAGGCGAGGACTACAAAGTTAATCCCTTCCGTTTGGCATATGGGCTACAATCGACGCTTACGCGCCCTGAATTTGTTTTCGCTGGAAACTCGGAGGCTGCGCGGTCAGCTCATCGAGGTTTTCAAGCTCCTACGCGGGTTGAACGATGTCGATTTTAGAAGCATGTTTAGTTTAAATGATAACCCAACTCGCAACAATGGTTGGAAGTTGGATTTAAAACGGTTTAGCACTAGTGTGTGTGGGAATTACTTTACGTATAAGATCTGTGACACGTGGAACAGGTTACCTTCAGAAGTTGTGAACAGTTCCTCTGTGGATCAGTTCAAGAAAAGGTTAGACCGAATCTTGCACACTATTTGAGGGTGTAGGAAATTTTCCTGGCACCCGTTGCCATTGGTACCTCCTCGGTATGGGCCGCAAGGCCTTTTGAGGTACTTCTTTTCCTTGTAACTCCTTGTATCTCTCTCTCTCTCTCTCTCTCTCTCTCTCTCCCTCGCTATTATAACGGACACTGCTCTTCTGAACTCTCTAACTGGATGCCTCCTCTTTTAATGAGAGCTTGCAGTACCAGACTTTTGACACATTGTCATCCCTTTTTTGGCCATCTCTCTAACGCAAGGGTTAATCGGTATTCTCAATCTTTCATCTACTCAACCGTTTAACTCTCGAATAAATTTTGTCAATCCATCTTTCCCCCTGTCTATAATATTCAATCTTTCAAACGGAGAGTGTGCAGGCATCTCGAAAATTCTGGACTTTGAAGATCGGTTCTCTTCTCCTATGGTGGGAGCATTTTTGCGGGGGCTAGCCCTTGGCTTCTCCTTCCTGCATAAACACAAAGATGAAGCGAAAGGAAGATAAATGTGTGAAAACTGCAAGCGAAAAGTGCAAAGGTCAGTCCACTGAAATGACTGGTAACATGAAGGGTAAAAATGGAATGTTTTATTGTAAAATAATAAATGAGAAATTTTAAGGAAACAAGTGAGAGTGTGAAGCAAATGTCGGCAGTAGTGTTTGTGTAAGATTTAAGGTTGATTTGAATGACTAGTTGAGGGTTTGTGTTAGAATACGACAGAACTGTATGATGTCGTCGCGGCTATCCAAGAATGTGTATGTGGGTGGGTAATGTTTTAAATTAAAGTAACAATGACAGAGAGAGGAGCGAGTCTGAATTTGAAACAAAATGAGTGATGGCTGTCGCATGTGATGTATGCTGAAGACTTTATTATTTTTGAAGATTACTGAAGTTCATTGTTATTTTTTTTATTTTGTTATTTGTGAAAGATCATTGAAAGTGAATGTAAATAAAAGTAAGATCTTGCTGACAGAGAAAAATAGTCGGCATATAATATTGTGGTGAATAGAGAAAATTTAGAGATTGTGAAAGAATGTGAAGAAATTTGAAAAATTACAATTTGAAAGTAAATTGAAGAAGGGCAAACAAGTCATAGACGCAATAAAAGACCTAGTTGAAAGAAAGTGCTTGAATATACGAGTAGAAGCATCAAGGAGTATTAGTACTATTGCCAACACTGATGTATGGATATGAGACACTTGTTTACCATGATAGTTCACTGTCCAAACTGAAAACACTTGAGAGGAAAATTTCAAGAAATATGATTGGTATAAATCAGATTGGCCGCTTAAGAAAAGAGGATATTGGGGAAAGGCATGAAGTTAAAAAGTCTGAAAATGAGAACAGAGAACAGTGTGCTACGTTGGTATGGTCATGTGGAGAGAACGAATTTTCCTATAACTGTGAAAAAGATGAATAACAATGAGTGCGCAGGTGAGAGAAGTAGAAGATAGCGCAAAAGATGGAAGAATATAATTGGTAAACTTGTGAGTAATTGTAGAGCTGATATAAATATGGCACAAGAGTAAACTAGAAGCAAAGAGGGATGGAAACGTTTTGTGAGGTGTGTAAATGGAGACGTTGGTTTCAAATGACATACCACTAGATATATATCTCCGACCTTCTCATGAAAGCTGAGTCTGGATCTCTGAGAATGGGATGACACCTTATTCCTTTTGTGTGTGTGTGTGTGTGTGTGTGTGTGTGTGTGTGTGTGGTACAATTGATCTGAAGCGTTTTCAGTTCAGGGTTTAGGCACCGTACCCACTTCATGGAGAATGGAAAATGGTTCTTAGATAATGCAATGTAATGTAAAACAAATCTTGCCAGTATTGGCAGTATTCTGTTCAAAATCTCTCTCCCACCTTCCACCAATAACAACTTAATTTCTTTTATTTCTTTCAGAGCCGACTTTTTTATGAATGGAATAAACATGCCTAAATTACAACCTGGGAATATAATGTATGACATATTCGTCCAGTCCTATCCTGAGAAAGCCCCAGAGGACGGTATCTTTTTGCAGTACGCTGAATTAACGTCAGAACCGAGGGTCCTAAAGACTCATCTTCCCTTAAGCCTTTTCAAGTCAAGTCTTCTCGACACTTGCAAGGTTTTCTCCTCATTTTTATTGCTAAACGATTTTGTAATTCAGGAACTATTAGTAAAACTTTATTTGTATGAGAATGCACTGCTTAGCTCTTTTTTTATTGTGTAAGAAGGAGGGGGTTAAGGGAGAGCGCCCGCAAAAGTGACCCCTCCGCAGAAGAAAGAAAGCGCCATAAACAAGGTCTCGAATCCTCAATAATGCCATTTTTCTTTTTTTTAAATATAAATTTTGAGAAGATTGTTTAGTGTGTAAGATACATGTATGCGAAGTGAGGAATAGGGGGAGAAGTGTGTGTTTGAGAGCACGCTGGACTGCTCACAGGGTAAATGAGACACGGAAAAAGATCAGCTAAAGAGGACAGTGACAGGAGAAACGGGAGTTCCAGCACTCCCTGTCTCCTGCAAAACATCTCACCTGGAGTACTTCCCTGGTCAATTAGTGTCTACAATATCTTCCTTTAGGGTATAGTCTATTAAAATTTTAGTTGAGGAATTATTTTAAGGTTAATGTACGAGGCCCAGTCAGTGAATTCGAGGTAATGTTTCATTAAAAACACAGTAATAATGATTCCACGAATTTGTTGACTGGGCCTCGTATTACGTGCTACTTTAGTTTTCAATCATATTGCGATGTACAATATTGTACATTCGCCCAAAGAAATTTTGCAAAGACCCCATATAAATATATACATGTATTATACATTACGCATCAGCGATGGCCTAGATAGAGATTGTGCTGAAGACATAACACTGAATATAAAAACTGCAAGAGCGGAATTTCGGGAGATGGATACCTCTTCTTTACACTTTATGGACGACTGGTACAAATTGGTAACGTTTCAAATGCACGCATTCATAACTTAACCCTACAGAAAAATTCGGCGTTAAAAGGTTAAAACAAAAGAAAGCAAAAAAATTTCTGAAGAGAGGTTGGAAAAGGAAGAGAAATCAATTTCCTTAACGACACTTCCGATTTTGCAAGTATGCACGTACAAAAGATGCAAAAATCCGCCTCTTTTATGCAGGAAAGCGGGGCCTGTGTAAAAAACGCAAAAAAAGTCCGGCCCCCATTAGAAGCAGAGGAAGAGAGCTGAAATCAACGTCAAAAGTTTTCGAGATGCTTGGACAATCTGCGTTTGAAAGGTTGAAGATTATAAACAGTGGAAAAAATGGAACGAAGAAGGTTGTTTCAGAGTTGACCTGTTGAGTAGATGAATGATTGAAACTACCGAGTAATCTTTGCGTTAGAGAGTTGGACAGAAAAGGGATGAGAATGTGTCGGAAGTCTGGTACTGCATTCTCTCCTTAAGGGAGGAGGCATGCAGTTAAAGAGTTCATAAGAGCAGTGTCGTTATAATAGCGATAGTAAAGAGAGAGTGAGGCAACCATGCAGCAGGGGAGCCGGAATTGGAGACATTAATGGTCCTCTTTCCAGGGGACTCCGATGTTTTTAAAGACTGTTCCATTTCTTTTATTTTAAAAGGATTATGTAGTGTATAAGATGTATGTATGTGTAATGAAGAATACAGGGAGAAGTGTCTTTGAAAGCATGCTGGACTGCTCACATGGTAGATGAGACAGAAAAAGATCATCTAAGGAAGACATTGATAGGAAAGACGGGAATTCCTGCCCTCGCTGTTTCCTACTTAACATATCCCCCCGCAGTTCTTCCCTGTTTGATTTGTGTCTACAAACTCTTCATATAAAAATGACTAATGGGAAATCGACTTTGATTGTACTTTTATTAGTAAGCAAAATAAAACAGAAAACAGTCAGTGAATCCCAATTACCCTGAAATCCCCAAACCCACTCCGAACCCCAAAGTTGTTTCATTGATTACTGATAAGTAATATGTCGTATTTGGAAAATATGTATTGTAATATTTATTATTGCTGTTATGCAGTTTAGTATATTAAATCAAAGGGAGAAAAGAAATATATATATATAGTATGTTATATCATTCATTCTAATATGGGATTTAATGATGGAATACTACTGAAGAGAAATATAAATGTCGCAGAAGGAAAATCGTTTTGTAAATGCCGCTGCAATAATAAAAAACCTTTTTCTAGAAATCTCACTGACTGTCGCAAAGAGAAAGATGTTTTTATGCAGCATGATACGTAATGCAAGTTGTGGTTATTCAGACAACCGAGATATATATATATATATATATATCACAAATGGACTTATTCCTTGGGAATCTCAGTCAAGAGATGAAGAGAAGAATCACCGCATCAATATACATTTATTCAATAACTGCAGATGTTTCGGAAACTACAATTTCCATCTTCTGTAGCTACGTAAAGAGTAAAAATTAAAATTAAAATTACAGTTAAAAATTTTAAGAATACAAGCACAAAGTTGCCACTGTGACCAACTTGAAGGTCTGCCTGGATATTAGACTGTAAATGAGAAACGGTAAACAGAAAACGGTCAGACGAAAAAGTTGGTTGGTTATACTGTATATAATTTAATGGAGGAGGAATGTTCATTAAGCGAAGGTTTGAGATGGTGTATTGAGAGGGATTTCAATATTGTAAGATCGTTAGTCTGAGTCGATAATGTTAGAATTTTGTAATTATTGTTCGGATTGGTTTCTGATAGATGAAAAATCCGGTTTTGATACTGGTCTATATGTTCTATAAGAAACACCTCCATGTTTGCAACCTCTCTGCTCGAGATGTAGGAGAGTTTTGCTTACGTACCTGGAATTGCAGCCAACACATTGGAAGAGATAACAACAGAGGATTTGAGATGTTTTGGGAAGGCTTCTTTTTATTTTAAGATCGACTGTATTGAGGATGTATTGGTAGCCAATAAATTGGAAATTTCATTTGGGAAAGGTCGGGACGAGGGCAGATTTCAGTAAAGATATTATTTTATGAGATTGTATATGGAGTTTAACATATCATGGCAACTTCAGCACATCTGGAGGAGGGGATTTTGGGCGATAAAGGTTTGTTAAAAAATCATTGACGAGCTTGTCAAATATAAAAAATATAAAATTTGGGAAAGAATTACAATTTAAAAAAGCTTCTTTGATATTGGTCTTCCTTATGGAACAAAGTCCAATCAGAAGTTTTGTAAGCGCGGAAAAGTCTTGATCTGATACTTGAAATTTAAAATTTAAAGGATATAAACCTAAAATAATTAGTTTCTAAAAGGGTACTCATTTTCTTTCTAAAAAGTGAAGTGTAGAATGAATTGCTATGTGTGACGGTAACATCTGAAAATGAGAAGTTGTTATTACATTTTTCCATAGTAAATTTAATGTTCTGGTATCTGTCATTTAAGCAAGTTAAAAAGCGAGATGCATGATTTTCTTCCCTTAAAAGTACAAAACAGCTATCAATATATCGTTTATATAAAATAGGTTTAAAATTTACTTGGACATTCTTTAAACCAAATGTCTTCATATACACATAAAAACTATTCGCAAAGGTGGGACTCAAAGGGGATACCAATGCCATTCCATGAGTTTCAGAGAGTAACTCTTGATTATAAATAAAGATTGAATCATTAACAGCTAAATTTAAAAACTGAATGTTCTGTTTCCCAAATCTCTCCCTTGCAGATTTTATATTCGATTGTATGGCTGTATGAAAGTCTTTCAAGCCAATTGCTGATGTATAAGGTATAGCCTACTGTCGGGTGATTTTTTTAAACATCTGACGCTAAAAAGTTTGTATTTTTTTATTAACTAAAATAAAAACAAGAAATTTTTACTGTACCTTCTCTACAACATGAGGAATTAGTCCTCCAGTGCAAAAAATGCTATATGTGATGTCCTCTCAGTTGATGACGTTTAAACGATACTTTTAACGGAAGAGTCTTGTTCAACAGATTTTTTCACTGTTTATGATAAAAGCATGGCTACCATCATCACCAAACCTAAACCCCCTCCGACTCTTTCCCCTCATGATGAAGTGCGTTTATTTTATTAGGTAATCTACGTTGTCAGAAACCCAAAAGATGTCGCAGTCAGCTACCATCATCATTCGAGACTTTTTAAGGGTCACGGATATGTTGGAACCTTAGACTCTTTTGTAAATCACTTTACAAATGATACATGTGAGAAACACACTGTATTTTACTTTTATTTGAAATATATCATAAAATTATAGTGCATTTCTATCCTCAAAGATGTATGGATATATTGCTACTGTTTTATTTTCTATTCACAATGAATTGGACATGACGACTGAAATCCAGCTAGCACTATCACGAATTCTAGTTAATAATAATGACATTTGGGGTTATTTAACATCCTTCGTAACGCGTTCTGGTTATCGAAATACACGTTATATTGTAGACAATATGCTACTTTCTTTTAAAATAATGGCTCATACATCTAAAATTAGAGATTTTTTAAAATTTCAGTTCTGCAGATAAACGTTCCGCAGATAAAGATTCAACGTTCATAATTCCTGCAACTTTAAAGTAAAAAGTCTACAATCAGCTTACACACTAAAATCACACTAATTCGGAGAAAGTTCAGTTATGCTAAGATTTAGTTATAGTCACCTATCATGTATTTATCAAACACTCCCTTTTTTCAGTGGTTTTCAGTCCTTATTGGACACACATTAAAGAAGCTTGGAACAGACGCAACCACCCAAACCTTCATTTCTGTTTCTACGAAGAAATGACAGCAGATCCAAAATCTGAAATCATTCGATTACAAAACTTCTTGGCAACGAATCTGACCGAACAACAAATAGAAAATGTAAATATTTCACTTTTCTCACGTGTCTTAAACTAAGCTTTAATTTTTTACCTTTATATTTAATGCTTAAGAAATTAAATATCTATATTTCATTTAAAATTTGTTGATTCATCCGCCACTGGATTGGCAAACTTTAATTTTTATTATTACTATCAATTTTAGACCTTCGAATATACTAGTAAGAACCAAATTCTTTGTAGATGGTGGATCTTTAATTATGTCACACTTTCAAAAAATAACTATAAACCAATGGAGACCTGATAAGAAATTACACTGACCGGATTCGTTGTGCACTTTGAGAATGTTGTGTACTGTGTCGAATTAAAAAACACTCCATCCATAATAACTATGCCAAGATTCACGAAAATAAGTTAACTTTCAAATATTATTTGTAATCGCAACATAATTAAAGTCATGCTGCATCCATAACTAAAGACTTCAGGATTTTCTATTGAATTTTACAGCTATTGTGCTGTAAAATTTATTTTTACTTTGTAATTTTCCTCCAATAATTTTATAATTTTATAATTTTTTTATAGTTTTCTTTCCTTTTAATTGCATATTCAATAGTAGAAGTACATCTTTTTATAATTTTTTATAATTTTAACTTATATCCTGTTGATAAAGAAAAGAAAGCAGGGTAGGGGGAAACAGGAATCTGGGTATCCCTTAAAGCCTTCAGATATGTGACGCTCTAATCCACTGAGCTAACGGAAGCAAGACGGTCGTACCACCCTGGGTGGTTGTTGCCTTCGACACACTCAACACAGAATATGCCGCCGCCTACTACCTACAATTAGGTCCAAATTAGGGACCTTTTAAATATAGGTCATATATTCTGGGAGCTTTGTTACTTAACCTATTTTTTCCATAAGATATTTAACTGTAAAAAACGCCGGCCAAGATATCGCGGGGGTTTCTCAGAACGTAGCCCGCACTATCAGCGTATTCTACTGTATAACATTATAGTATAAACAGCGTTAAAGAAAGAGCCATTAAGTTTCCACTTAAAGACTATTCGGTCCCTAATTTGAAAACTAATTCTGAGAGGAACTTTTCATTAACTTCTTTTGACAGGAGTAGTATGGGCGCAAAATGGACGAGTGCAATGCAAGTGCGAATGTTGATCAATGTTGCATAAGTTATGCAACAAGGGTGAGGTGTTGCAAGTTGTTATGCAACAAAGGGAGGGAGAATGTTGCAAGTTGTTATGCAACAAGAGGAGATGTTGCAAGTTGTTATGCAACAAGATGTAATGTTGCAAGTTGTTATGCGCCAAAGTGGGAGGGGGAATGTTGCAAGAGCAACAAGGGGTTATGCAACTTGGAGGCGGAGTTATCCCCAAAGAGAAAGAGAGAAGAGAAGGAGAGAAAGGAAGAGAGGTGTTCGCCTGGCAGGAGTCAAGCTCATATAAAGACTTCAGCCGAGCGGCCGTTGTCTTAATATGTTCCTAATAAGCCAGCTGGTTTAATCAGCCAGTTGGCTTATCTGACTGAGTTGCCAGTTTGCACTATTTATTTAATTAAATCATATATTCTGGCTTAATCCGCCAGCTGGCGTATCAGGATGAGTTACCAGTTTGCGCTATTTATTTAATTAAAGCACATATTCTGACTTAACCTGCCAGTTGGCGTATCTGGCTGAGTTGCCAGATTGCGCTATTTATTTAATTAAAGCATATATTCTAGCTTAATCCGCAAGTTGACTTAGAAGGCGTAAATGGCTCGTTCAGGTGTACAGGTGAGTTGCCAGATAGCGCTATTTATATAATTAATGCATATATTCTGGTTTACAAATCCGCTTTAGATGCCATCCATTGATATAATTAAATACCGTGTACACCAAAAAGAATTAAACAAAACACCATTACATCATTCTGTTTATTTAGGCGAATTAATGGAAATATATAAAAAATAAATATACAATGGAATATATATGACAAAAATAATAATAGCATACGGACGATGAATATATAATAAATATACAATGGAATATATATATGATCAAAAAAATAATAGCATAAGGAACACGAACGGAAATATATATAATCAAAAACTATACAAAACGTTGTATTATCAATTTATTAGTACAGGAAATATATATATATATATATATTATATATTATATATATAATATATATATATCTATATAACAGTTATATTAAATAATTAATATATTGAAAATAATAATATACGAAACGTATAATAAAATGCATATTAGTACAGGAAATATATATATATATATATATATAATATATATATTATATATATACACCACAATTAAATAAATAAATATACATCCTTTATGTTCTACGGGATATATTAAATAATTAAAAATAATATATATATATATACAAATTAAATAATTAAATACCCATCCTTTATGTTCTACGGTGCAAAACGCTAAACTCACAGTAATCGAGTCTACATTCACATCGATATTACTTTGTACTACGCGGTAAAACCGTCCAAGCAACACTTCACCGTTTAACTGATACGGATGCCTATACTCGACATAAATGGCTTTCATATCGTTCAATACTATTTTTGTGCCCACTTTACATTCGGTTGGCAAGTTATCTTTAAACACGGCTAGAATACAATCAAAAACGCACAAAAGGTCATCGTTAACCACAACATCATTATTAAATACAAGTTTATAAACACGCCTTTCCAATCGAGGGTTTTTTCTTACCGTCCGAGCTTTTCAATCGTGAACTCTTCTTCACTCTGCATAGCGGCAATTGAAATAATCTTCCAAGTCGTAACGACAGCTATTCATTATATAGAGGTACAGCTCTTCAGGGTGAACAGTGTAGGCAAGCTCTGCCCTGTACCGCTCAAGTGCTTTGTACCAAAGTTCAGGATATTTCGAAGAATCTAAACCTTTTAAATATGCATCCAGCTCTAGACCATTCTCGCCTTGTTCATTCCTACATTCGATAAATCCGTCGAGCAGAGCGGTGTATGCGTATTCAAGAACCGTGTCAAAATAAATCATATCCGTAACACGGCGTCTAATATAGGCTTCAGCTTGCGGAATCCGACGATTTCAAACATTCTGTCGAGGATGAAACGGTTTCGCGTAGGGACAAGAACGTTATTATCAGATGCATTCTTCCACATCAGTCGTATATCAATGCATGGCTGTTCGTTATTTATACACAACGTGCAAACAACGGCATATGAGGGGCGTCACTAATCTGCTCTCTTCTTGTACCTACACCTGCAGGTATTTTATAACGGTCCTCTCCCCACTTCTCAATTATCACGAAGACTCTATTCACCTCCTCAACACTTAAATAAATAACATTACGTTTACCAGAGTTTGCTTGCCTGCAAATCGTTTCAAGTGCATAGTTAATGGTGCCGGTTTCACGCCTGAACACGCGCAATGACTTCGTCACGGAGACATCGTACGAGGCTTTGAGAATGATTCTCAAAGGAACTTCCAGCGTATTCGCACGTCCACATGGTTCAAGCTCTGAGATAGATGACTATGAGCCACAGGTGGACGAATCGGCTCAACGGGCGGAGTGAGTCACGCTGGTGAAACGTGTCCGGGTTTGTTCTAACTCGTGTGTTTCGTGAGGTACACGGGTGGGCGGCTCGCTGGGGGGAGCGAGTCACATAAACTGCTGAAGCGTGTACAGGCTTGTTCGAACACTTGTGCTCTTGGACAAACAGAATTTTCCACTACATGAAACAACACCGGCTTTAATGTTTTATCACTCACCAGACGTTCATTTCCACAAACTAAACATCTTCACAATCCGGTGCACTATTTGAGAGAAACATATGCCCATATTTATCCTTTTTGTTTAACAAGCGATACTCGTCTCTAAAGTCTGTTAAAAACTCACACAGCCCATTAGCCACAACCTCACTACAAACCTCGTCATGATATATATTAATATAGTGGTAAAAATACTTAAGATTCTCCATGATGACAAGATTTACATTCTCAACCGTAGGGTACGAGTAGTCGGTATGGTGTAACATGACATAATATCGCTTGTCACACCACTCATCAACAAGACTCACTATCCATAACCGTTGCTTATCTTCTGAACGTGTTGCTTCTTCTACTTCGCGGTATATGTGAGCCTTTATAAAGGTTAGGTCTATAACATACTTCAATACATCGTTTGTACTACGAAATCCTACAATGCCCTCGCCAGAATACCCGTAGAGTATTTGAACATCTTGGTCCTTCGCACGGCTCAATGTAGCCTTAAAAGTATCAAAGGAGGGGGGAATAGGGAGTTTTTCAGTATCCACCACATCTTGGCACTTTGCCGAATACCACTTCATAAATGTTGAACACGCAATATTAAAGATAGCCATTACTATTTTACTTCTACGCGGGGGAATACACGTCTGAGCTCAAGGGTATGCAGAGGTCAACTGAGCACACAGGGATAGAGATATGCTCAGGTAGCGGCAGGACTCACGTTGCCGATCTTACAGTGGGCGGGGCTTAGCTTTTTACTGTACACACACACACGCACGCAAAGGTGAAAATGAAACCTTAATTGGAACAAATATACGTGATAAATAAACATATCAATACACACATATATATAAATACAATCAAGGATTAAGGTAGCCAAAGGGTACGGTATCATAGGTACCAGGCACCTGGTAACGTTTCCTATAGGTGTTACGGCATACTTTCGTGCCCCTAAGTTCCTTCACACACACACACCCCAGTTTCTGCGCCAAAATTGTGCGTCCCCACAGTCAGTTGAGCACTAGTTCCTTCAACGAGTCAAAGTTAACGACTCGACGGTTCGCATGGTTAAGCGTGATACCCTTAGCCTTCACGATATACTTCGTATCATCCCCCACTCTCACCCGTACCCCATAGATTTTTGGCCCTATTGACACAAACGAGTCTGCGTATGCATCATCACCATACTCGTCCTTGATCTCGTCAGTTAGCGCTCCGAGGAACTCCCCAATAGCGGGCATGTATTCACCTTCCCTCGCTGTGAATATCACGCTATCTGTGTCAGCGTACAACCTCCGTCCAAGAGAGTGCAATAGGCCCCAAAGTTTGATGCGGCGTAGGCCGTTGTGAAACTGGCTACAGGTATGTTTGTAACCCGTGAGGTATCTGTGGCCAATTCGGTATTGTTGTACTTTATTATGTAAGTATTACCTACATTCACGATCTCCATGACCTCTTTATCGGGAGCGTTGGCATAATCCCAGACTTCACTATAACTTTGTGCCAAATGAACGTTCCCTTTGCCGGTATTCTGTGCAAATTTTCCCCAAAGACTGTTTAGACACAACTTTGCACTAAAGCGCTTGCCAGGATTCTTACAATTTGGGATGGTCAAGCTGTATACCTTCACGGCACGGTAACGCTGAATATAAGCCGTTTTTTCATCTTCGGTATCAACCCCTCGCGGATATCCTGACGCCTCAACCTTATCCTTCAAAAAAGCGTTTATATATGGTGTGAAAAGGTTGGGTAGCTTCTGAAACCTCCACACCTCATGTATCTTCATTATTCTATACCCATGGCGAACGGCTAGGGCCAGCTCAGGGCTTGTATATACACCTCTGATCTTACGCTGGTGGGTTGTATGGTCACAATCACCATTGTTCTCTTCTGCGCACTTCACGCACAGGGGAAACATGAGCTTGTGATCTATAACGACGGGTAAGATCGGCATCCATAAATCGCGAGGGGGAGCACGTCTACGAAAGAGAGTCCAAAGTAGCGCTCATTCAAGTTAGCTGAAAACTCCTCGATGGTTGGTATGGTGGGACCCACCATTTTTTCAGGTGCACCTACGGGGTACGGATTGTTCTTCATCACGTAGGGGTATAAAGAACAGAAGTCGTAGTAATGGAGTTTCACGCCCTCCGTAGGCGGAAAGTATAGCTTGAAGGGATTTGTACGCCCTCCGAACAAGCTATCACCGCATTTGAGAGGATCCAGCACCATTGAACGTTTGATCGTGTTTATTTCTTCACGGTACTGTCCATCTGTTCCATCCGTGCATCATACTCATGCTCCCACAAGACTTTGTGAGTGAACTGGGAGCCTATAAGTTGATCGCGGGTGCGGGTCCACGCAAGACAGTCGGCAGGAGATCTACCGTGGATATCTCCTACGATTCCACACTCAGGACGGGGGCATCCGTGCCACCAGCAACCGTTAAAGGAGTACACAGTCTTCTCACCAGTGGCACGGTTTTCACTTAGACCATCAACCCAAAAAACACGACCATTAACCTTAATGGGTACTTCACCCGTGTTGCGGGCATGCTTTATGTATACACCTGTCTGCTGCTGTAGGTGTATGAGCCAGTAAATAGCCTTGTGCCCATAACTGCGGGGTTGTTTCTGTGGATAACGGCTAAGGTGTCTTTAGGCATGAAGTTATTCTTGAACACCGTAAAACATAATGAGGCGATGGTGGTTGCGACTTGCAACGGATCGCATTTGAAACGACTATGTACATCCTTCTAAAGGCCTGGAAACATACTCTAAGCACGCGCACATCATTCACGCAATAACGCTCACATTCATCAGCTATATTATAAGGATTACATTCATTAAAACTGTTGTAGTATCGGTCAAAATCTTCACGTTCATCTGTACTCATACATTCATAGTTAAAGTAATGTTTGGGTGGAGGTAGTCCTACGTAATTTAAAGTTTCGCTAGTGAGGAATGTGTAAGGGAAATATCCTTTTGAAACTTCAGCGGCTACGCCCATCACCTTGGGTAGCTTTGCTAATTTACAAGGTGTGAATAATAAAGTGTCTTTAAACTGTACATTACCTCTTATTTGCATCTGTATTAGTTTGTTGCCTCTTTTCAAGGGATCACCTGTAAATATCTCAGATGACTCGTGCTCAAGCAACTCCTTATAAAGGAACTGTGTGTCAAATTTTGCCCCGTTATGGGCGAGAATATACACAGTCATTTTTTTAACTTGTCCGCTAACTTGACAATATAGGACACAAAGAGTTTCACAGGGCTATCGTGGGCATTCGTTTTAAAAACGTTTGTTTACCACATTTGTGACACTCATCACACTCGATCTCCATACACTCATCACAGATAGTCTGGCTTACAAGTAAATGTGGAATAACCTCTTTGGTTTCAGCGTTCGTATATGTTTCTATATCGTAGTACACAGTTATACAAGGGCTGTTTTAGGCTTGGCGTCTTTCATATAACATACATGCTTTACTCCAATCGCCTTATATTTCTCATGGCATGTAAAACAGTGAATTTCATCACATTTATGCTTGAAATTCCCCTAATTATCCATCATATGAAACATACCACATTCACAGATTCTCAATTTCCTGCACGTGTCAATTGATTTATGGAGCTCAAAACAGTTATTGAAAAATGTGCGTCTACACACATCACAATCCCTCTTCTCAGCTTCAACTACACGGCTTTCACATTTGGAGCTTTTACATTGCTCACATACCATGTGGCAATCTTTACAATGTTTCACTATATCATCCGCAAACTCGATACACCCTTACACAAATCATGATGTCGTCCATATTTTCGACTTTTATCATAACTCGCGTAAAGGTCCCTTATATTACGGATGGGAGATATGTTGTCCTGACAGTCCTAAAATAAGTAGGGGTCTTGTACGATCTCTCACACTGCTTTTAAAAACATACACAGTCTACGATCATCCATTCCAAATACAACTATACGACATTCATTTCCTGTTCTACCCTTCTCAGCTCTTCAGGACCCATATTACAGTCAAATTCAAGTTTACAGTCTACAGCTAGTTTACGGGCACGCTCCACTACCGTAGGCAACCAAATTTTTGACCGTGTATTTAGTACAGTAAACATACGGCAAGACTACTGCTATAAAGCCGCAACCACGATCGACGTTTATATGCCGTCTATAAATAGCCTGAGAATTGAAGTTAAGAGTATAAGGTGTGGCACTATGACCCGCAACACGGAATACACGGTCAATATTTACCGTGAAGTTGTCCATATTGAAGGCTATACTACTTTGAGAGGCCTGCATTATACGGCCTAATATATACTCTATATCTTCAGCTGCCAACGTCTGAACGGTATTACTACCCAAAAATCATCTACATCTCCGTCATCTGACCCGAATCCGAAGGACAGCCTCGTCCTGACTTCACGTTCGTCGCGGTTCTGAAGGGCAAACTCTACAATACGTTCAACTATGCGCCGTAGTCCGTGTTCAACACCATTGCTATACATGGATCTAGGATCAACCCTGACTATATACCGATTTCTAGTCAAGGCCGGGGTGGGGGTAGCGGTGCGCACCAACTCGAATGTTATGCCATCCTCAACAGAACGGGAAGCTGCTGTGGAGGATGTACCCGGAATTGAATAAGGGGTATATTTGAGGAAGGTACTATTGTGGGGTTGTGCGTAAGACGTAGAGGTTGGGGCTCTATTACTGGTGGTCTAACAACCGGCTCAATCCTGGCGCGCTTTATACCTGACGTGGTGGGCTCTTCATCATGCCTCCGCTTTGAACTGGCGCGTGCTACAGGTATCGCTGGTGAGGATTCGTCAGCGGGGAGGATTCTGTAGCTGCACGGTCAACGGGTTCGTCTGTGATATCGATGATGGGGTGCTGTATCGTCGTCATTCACGGTTCTGTGGAAGAAGAAAACAAAATATAAGGAGCAGCACTCAAAATTTGTAATATTTTGTAAATGCCCACTTAGGGTGTGACGTGTTAGAAATGGATTCTGTAGAAAAATTCAGGTTCACGAGCCCATCCACATTATATCTGGCCCTACAGGATGTGGTAAAACTGTGTTTATGCTTAAAATCATTAAAGAAAAGGGAGAGATGTTCTCAAAATTTGTGCATAAAGTTATATGGTGCTATTCGACGTATCAATCAGTGTTCAACGAGTACCAAGATGATATTTGTTCCACAAGGGTATATGACGTTAATTCGTTAAAGGGAATGAACATACACTCATTGTAATTGACGATCTCATGTTGGAAATGGATAAAACGTTTGCCGAGACATTTACTGTATTCTCCCACCATCTTAACATAAGCATTTCTTCATCAATCAGAATCTATTTTTCAAAAATAGATACATGCGCGATGTGTCGCTAAATACACAATATCTAGTCTTATTGCAACGTAGAGATGTATCACAAATTGGGGTATTAGCCAATCAAATGTTCCCGAATCAGCGTAAGGAGTTTTTGGAGGTTTATAAAGAGCCACAAACCAGCGTTATGGATATTTGCTTTGTGACCTTCACCCGCGAAACACGTTTAGGGTGCTTCTAAGAACGAATATATTCCCAAGCGAACCTGAAATGGTGTATATTCCAGAATGACAAATAGGCTAAGAAATACCATAATTAATAAAAATCTATCAACGATTGCCCGGCACTGCAACAGATGTTTGTAAAAATATCGACTCTGACTTTTTAAAATGCATCTGTGAAATCTGTCTTAATGTTATAAAATGTAATGTGCCAATGAAACCCTCTCAGAAGGATCGCTTACGTCGTTACAAGAACATAATACGAGCGCTCGCTCATAAAAGTCAAACTGTGGGTAAGAAAAAGCGCATTATTGTACAAAGAGGAGGATCATTCCTACCCATCTTATTTTCAGTTTTGGGTCCTTTACTGACTAGATTAATATAATGAAGAAGGTGGTTGTGATTCCGCACGAGGTGTATGCTTCATTGCAAAGTTCAAAGATTCCAGACACGGCTCTAGAACCCCGTAAAAGTAGGCTTAAAAGAATGGAAAGCGAGTTGCTAGCCCTATTAAACAGTGAAAAGTCACCTGATGAGAAATGGATCTTGTACCAAGAGGCTTTGCAGAAATTTCTTCATGAGTACGAGGATTATAAGATCCTACAGAGCTCCCCGTGGTTATTAGGCACAGCGCGAGTAGTGCTGAGCATGGCGACACAGGACCTGGCCCCGACGTTAGAGATGACCAACCAAAGAACAACGGAACACAACACATCGAACATGTGCTAAAAACAGCCTCCCACATACATTGAGGAATAAAGGCTTAAGTCTTTATAATCTATGAGTGAGGACCCCATCATACAGTGGGCCGATACAGGCGAGGTCATTGTTGAAGGAACAAGGGTACAAGGATCCAATATCGTTGATATTGTTCATGATCTGGTGAGAAAGTGGGACAGACCCTCGCCAACAGGATGGAAGAGGAGAAACAAGAGAACAAACGGCCAGCCTTATCCACGTGTCTCTAAAATACGCAAATGGCTAACATATTAAGTAAGCGTTATTATGACATTTGTAACCCCGCCTCCTATGGTGGCTTTAATAGACTGTACAGAGGTGTTTACGGTGTAAGGAAAAAAGATGTTGAGCGGTTTTTGTGGGAACAGGATGCTTATACACTTCATAAACCGGTGAGAAAAAGGTTTAAAACGGCCAAGACAACCGCGGATTCGATTGACTCTATTTGGCAAGCGGATTTAACAGACATGGAAAGATATTCAGTGTATAATGACGGATACCGCTACATCCTATTAATAAATAATAGATGTATTCTCTAGATACCTGTGGCTAATTCCCCTGAAAAATAAATCGCCTGAAACAGTTGCTAAAGCGACCAAAACGTTGATGTTAAAAGAAGAAAGGGTTCCTGGCTATTTTTGTACGGATATGGGGAAAGAATTTATAGGTCGCGCTTTTCAGAACATGCTGACAGAGTTTAATATCAGTTACTACACTAGCAGTTCTATACATAAGGCCTCTTTAGCTGAAAGAGTTCAACGTACCATAAAGGAGGCATGCATCGCTATTTTACACATAAAAACACATACAGATATATAAACGTTCTCGGTCATTGGCTTCATCATACAACCGTTCACACCACGTACGATTGGCACAACGCCTAACGAAGTTTTAGAAAGAGGTGCGCTGCCAGAGGTGAGAAGAGATGGAGCACCGCCACCACACTCCACATTTCAAAATCAATGATTATGTAAGGCTATCACGTTCGGGAAATAAATTCGCGAAGGGATTTGAGCAAGGATGGACACGTGAGATTTTTAAAGTTCGTGCTATGAGACCTAAAGGTGAGATAATGATGTATTACGTTGAAGATTTGAATGGGGAAGAGATCGCTGGAGGCTTTTACCGCGAGGAGTTGCAGAAAGTGACATTTAATTTAGGAAAAAGTGTGTTTAAAATTGAAAAAATTTTAGGCAGCAAAGGTTCAGGAAAGAGAAAAATGTACCTGGTGAAATGGCTGGGTTACCCAGAAAGCTTCAACACCTATATAAAAGCTGCTGCAATAATGAAGCTTAATTAGTATGCAACATGGCGCCTAGCCACTTCTATGTCACACTCCCGTCCTCTTCTTCTCTGTCTGTACATCCTAACAACACCCTCGCCAACTTTGTGACAGAACTCCACGGACCCATTGAATTGGAGCGTGATTCGTATGAGGTGGGCTTATGTGAACTCCAGTTAGCCACCAAATTTTTAACTCTTGAAAATGAGCAAATCATATTTCTGATCCTTAGAAGAATCGATGAGTGCGAAAAATTAGGCATAACCTTAGACAATACTATGCGTTCAGTCCTGTTCGGTGAGGAACGGTACTATAGCACAAATGTATCGCTAGGAATCGGGCATTATGATACAGCCATGGACATTGTGACGGGGTTAAACAAGAGTCTTGAAAAGTCGTACCTGACAAACGATTTACTTTTTGAAGTCGTAAACATAGACACGCCTGCATGCACATTGAAGTTAAAGTCAACGCTTAGTAGAAATATTAAAGATAAAGAGCTGTTCACAATTGTGGCTGAGGGCCGATATAGCGCAGCTCTCCAAAGAGATACCTTTCACGAGGCACAGCATGACTTGTCCAGCTTAATGTATCAATTGAAGATGGAGAAATTGGGTGAAAGCTCTCCGCCCCAGACATGTGCTATATTTACAGCAATATCGTAGAGCACCAATTTGTTGGGGACACCCAGGCGCGCCTGCTGCGCATTGCACACATCCCCAACCATAGAGGGAAAAGTTTGAGCATTACATATGACAAGCCCCATTATGTGAATGTTGCGACTAATCTATTAACCAACATCTCGATATATATAAGAACGATTGAGGGAAAAATTTCCCATTCGGTGATGGGAGCTTAACAGTGAAACTACACTTTCGCGTTTATAATGACTCGAAGACCATTCACAGTCTACCGAGGAGTGAGATACCAGCGTGGGAGTGGACTTGGATCCATTTTTTCATCCATACTACGCACCGCTGTCCCACTGTTGAAGAGGGTGCCAGGTACCTAGGGCGGAAGGCGTTACAAACAGGTTTTAACGCGGCAGAAGACATAATGGGCGGAACTAAGCCTAAAGAAGCTCTAAAAAACATTTAAAACGTACACGGGACGAAATCATCAAAGATGCAAAGAGAAAAATGCGTGGTGGCGGAAAGAAGAGATCTGCCAGGAAGAAGGGGTTACCATCACGTGGCGCTAAACGTAAAAGGAAATCAAAAAAGAAGTGCTCTAAGCGTATGAAACCTATGGCTGATCATTTTTTTAACTGATATAAGCAGGACTACTCTCACGAATCATAGGCTGACTAATACTTGTCGAGGGAGGTGGCACTATTTCTGACTCGTCATGGCGCGTTTCATCCATCCGTGTAGTTCACAATGCTGTAAATCGGAACTGTCCCTCTTTGATATGCCCCCCTCAGGTCTCTATTGAGCATAGCGACTTTATTACAATTAACCCATTAAACACAATTAGTTCGCCCAGTGCCCCTATAGAATTCGTGATACCCAGCTCAGGCCCTTACTTTTTTGACCCGAGCTGCATGCACATGTACGCTAAACTGCGTATAGCCCATTCTGATGGAACGGACTGCGATGATAGTTACTCTGCCTACCCTGAAACCAACTTTTTACACTCCATATTCAGCCAGTGTGAAGTGTATTTAAACCAGGTTAACATCTCGGCAGGAACGGGGTACTACCACCTACGAGCCTATCTGGAAAATGTCCTCAACTTTTCAAAAGAAGCGAAGGACACCTTTTTAACCGCCGAGGGTATTACCATACTAAAGATGAAAATGGATAAAGGATAAATTTAAAAATTCTAAAAAAAAGATATACGAATGTTTTGGACGTCTTCATACAGATTTCACATTCCAGGAGAAACTGCTTATGAACGGGGTGGATATGAAGTTGAAGCTTACCCGCACGATTCCTGAGATCTGCATAAATCTGGGGTCTGATCAAGAAGAGGGCGCGAAACCCGTTGTGATTCACATCATGGAGACGTATTTGCGTATACGCCGAGTGAAATTAAGTTCCCGAAACAAATAGAAATTGAGAAAGACTTAATACACGCCACAGTAAAATACCCAATTAACAGGGTACAGATCAAACTATACACGGTCCCGCCGGGTTGGCCTCGAAGCAACTAGAAAACGTGGCCCTTGGAGTCCTACCTAAAAGGATATTAATTGGAATGCAGGACCACGCCTCGACGAATGGAAAATATAAAAAGAGTGCCTTTAAATTCGAGAATTTCGGCCTTAAAAATATTACTCTATACGTAAATGGCATCGCTTTGGGAGGGACCATGATTACGCTGTGTTCCCGCTCTGCGCGAGAGCATATAGTAGTCTGGCTCATAATACAGGCGCCTGTGACGAACTTGGGTTTGGTGTAACGCAGAAAGAATTTGTCGAAGAATTTAACATTTATTCATTTGATATTACGCCTGACTTGTCTGCTGGCGCAAATACGCATTTAAGTCCACAGCAGAGTGGGAATATCTCAGTCAGGTTGGAATTTGCCAAGCCTATAGACGCGCCATATTATACTCGTGTACCTCGAATCACAGGCACTAATAGAAGTTGATCGTTTCAGGAACGTGGTCACAGACTTTTAAAATGGACGCGAATACACTCCAGAGAGTAATGAAAAGTGACCGTTTCACACGCTCAAAATTTATCGGTGTGTTTGCGAAGAATGAAATATTGAAGCTGCCAAGTACGAGAAACTGGTACGGGATTATCGTTAACACCGACATTGTGGGGGTAGGGATTCATTGGTTTGCAATCTATTTTAAAAATAGGGAAAGAATGTACTTAATAGGGTGCATCAAAAATGGCAACTTTCAAAAATTGATTTGGCCCTACGTTATTATGGTTACATTCCCTAAAAAAATTCACATGCAAAATTTCAGGTCAATTGATTAATATCTACTGGGTCCACCTAGCTCCTAAACATTCAAAAATGAAAATTTTTGGGATAAATTGCCTTAAATTATTTTTTTCACATATACCTTTATTTTATTGAATTGAATGATCCTTAGGTACTATAGGCTAGTATGTTTAGTTTGCTTGTGTTTAAGCCATAGCTACTATTAATAAACATCATTTGCCATCATGAAATACCTATAGCTATTTTTTCTTATTTTCAGGCATGTAGACTACTTTAATATTAATCTATGTTTCTATTACAGGTCAATTTTTTATATACTGTATGTTGGTGATAATAGTTGATATATGATATAATGGATAATAGTGGTAAAGCCAGTGAAGCTAGTGGTAAAACTTGTTCAAGTGGTGCAGATAAAGTTGATGTAAAAACACGAAAAAACCTGTATATTTGGATTAGGTCCTGGCATCACAAATAATGATGCAAAGATTGTAGGATGTCGCTTGACAACAAGTGAACAAGTTCTTAGATATTTCCTATTTCACCAGCAACAGGGTCTAAAAGAGAGAAGAACTAAGCGAGATATAGCTAAAATTGTTTTAACAGAAATTCAACCATTCTACAATAAAGCCAACATACCAATGATTACTGAGAAAAAAGCATGTGAGAAAATAATTTCGTTGTCAGAAAAGAATGCGAAACTGAGAGAAATTCCATTGAAAAGAAGAGAGCTACAAAGTACAAAGACAAGACTAGAAGATATGGAAATGCAACTTAAAATGACTTTTCCACTGTGGATTAAAAATGCCAAAAAAATTATGAGCAATCCAGAAGATATACAATTTCTTCAATCTATGCAAGGGGATAGAATTGCTTCTTTTGGAGCTCATGATCAAACTTTAGCATCCAAAATGAAGCGCATTAATTTTCGAAAATGTGAAGAAAATGCGAGAAAAGAAAAGGAATTGAGAGACACTGAAGCTTCTTGCTGCTCTTGCAGTTATGTTGAATTAGAAAGCAGTAGCACAAGCGATACAACTACCATTGAGAGTGAGTCAGAAGCTAATGATGGATCTGAAAAAGATGGAAAATCCACACATCAACAGTCTGTTTAGGTACTCAAGCTCTCATTCCTCATGACATTCTGAAAAGACCGAAACTTGTTTCTTTGGCATCAAGAATGAAAATGACTCCGGCACAACAGGCTGCATTCACAAAAGCTTTTGTTGAAAAATGTGGTGGTAACACTAAGGCAGTGGCAACTTCATATGCTACAGCTGATAGAGCAAGACGCGAAGTAGCCCAAAAAATTTCAAGTTCCATTAAAAAATCCTGGAATCCTCCTAAATTGGCCTCTCTTCATTGGGATTCGAAAATAATTTCTACTCTGCAGGATAAATATGTTACAGAAGAACGATTAGCCGTATCAGTTGGAAATTCAATGGATCTCAAACTACTTGGTATTCCATCATATCATCCTAGTGCTGGTGGCAGTGGCCAATCTGGGAAAGACTTGACTGAAGAAGTTATGAAGCTACTGAAATTGTGGAACTGCTCCGATTCAATAGTGAACTTGGTTTTCGACACTACAGCAACCAACACTGGACATGTGAGCGCTGCATGCATAACTATCCAACAAGAGATTGGACGGCCTTTATTATGGTCTGCATGCAGGCATCATGTTGGTGAAGTTATTATGAGTCATGTGTTTCAGGACATGAAAGTAGAAACTTCGAGTGGACCAGAAATTAATGTCTTACACAAATTTCGAGAAAAGTTTCAGTGGATTTCCAAGGATGAAAAATTGAAAAAAATTGACTTCAATCAGTACTCCAAAGCTGTCCAGGAGATTCTTCAGGAATGGACTGATTATGCAATTCAAACAATTTTCTGACTTAGTTGTGTTATACTTAAATGCAGGACCTAGTGATAAGGATATAACCTTTCAGCGACCTGGTGCTATACATAGAGCCAGATGGATGAGTAAAGCAATATATGCTCTAAAAATTGCATTACTAGAAGATAATATCTCGAAACTACCTTCAGTAACAATCACAAACAAGCAACAAATTCTGAAACTAAGAGACTTTGCAACCTTCATTTCACTGATTTACTACCCATGGTGGAAGACCTGCTCTTCAGTTTTTGATGCACCATGGCACGATTTGCAGCTTTACAAAAAGCTTCTTAGATACGAGGAAGTAAACAAGCAAATAGCAAAAAGTGCTCTAACATCTTTGAAACGTCATCTCTGGTACCTTTCATCAGAGATCATTCCTCTTGTATTATTCAGCGATTTGGTTCCAAAAAATGAACTTCGTGCTATAACAAACCATCTACTTTCCTATAAACCACACAAGATTGAGACAGTGGTTCCAGAAGGTAGACATGGATCTAGTTTTGGAAAGCCTAATTTCCCTACCAATCTACGATCGGAAACCACACTAGCTGACTTGGTTGACAAAAACTCATGGTTCATATTCTCTTCACTACAGTTAGACTATGATTTTTTAATGGTTGAGATTGTTGAATGGAAAACAGCAGCATCATTTATATCTTCCAAAGAAAACTTTTGGCTATAAATGTCATAAATGATGGCTCTGAGAGGGCAGTAAAACTATGCAGTGACTTTTATGAGGCTGCAAGGACTGAAGAACATCTTCAAAATGTTCTCCAAGTTGTAGAAGCTGAAGAAAAGCCACTCCTAATCTGAGAAAGAGACAAGCTTATTTATCATCTGGTTTAGAAGAAAAAAGGACAAAGAAGAAGAATTAAGATGTCAATAAGCAATAAATCAATTTTTACAAGTATTTTATCATGAAATACCATTTTTAATAGGTGGAGGTGGTCAGTGGGATGTTGGCAAGTTGGGTCCTCGTCCCGCATCCTGGTAACTCACTTCATGATTCTCAGAATAATACAAAAAAAGTCTAAAAAGACAGATAATTTCATGAATTGATGCTAAAACTTGCCTAAAACTAACTATATTTACAAATTTTTTTTCAAACAAAATCTACAACGCTTACACATAAGATTTTCTAGTCAAACCATAAAATTCCACAATTGTCAAATTTTCATCTTCGAGGTGGACCCACTAAATATTGTCAGAACAGCTTGAAACGTGGACACTGAAGGTTTGTTGGGGATTGTAACCATAATATCATAGGGCCGAATCAATATCCGAAGTTCGAAATTTCACCCCTTATAGGCTGATGCACCCTAAATTGTACTATTTTGATTCACTCGGCTTTCAGCCCTGGAATGATTCTGTGATTGTGCAGTTTATTGCTCAGTTACATGTACCTGAGATTGTTTGGAACCCATACCGTTTTCAAGGATATTATAGCGAAACGTGCGGCTTGTATTGCATTTCATTTCTCCTGCACATGTCACGTGGGAAGGGATTTACAAATTTTTTAAAATTATTCGATTTGTGCGACAAGAGATGAATGATAAAAGTGTATGCAGACAGATAAAAAAAGGATCCCATATGTTAGCACCCGCTGTGTTGTGTAAAGGTGTATATCTATATTGCATAAAGTTGTATATACATTTGTAACTGTAAAATGTAGCCATTAAGACTTATTTAACGGACACTGGTACCGCTTTGTACATGTTTTCTGCCATTTAATAAATGAAAATACGTGTTTTGTTCTTAACCTCAAAAATACTTACATTAGTTCCTTGATGATCTGACACTCGCTGGACCGGATGTGAGCCAATACCTCGACTTCTGTATTCAGGTCACTGGGTTGGCTGTGCGGAAAAGCATCCATATAATTTATTCTCCTTTCATCAAAAGTAGCTATAACACGATCAAGTTCCGCATCGGTCCTATAAAGTTAAGTAAAAATAAAGTGCTACAAGAGAAATGCCACGAATTTTAAAAATTATAATAAAAAGACATAATTTTTAAAAGTTTTGGCAATTTAAAAATCCTACTGCGGTGCTGAATTATCGAGAAAAATATTAAAGCTCCATCATATATATATATATATATATATATATATATATATATATATATATATGCCGAAATAATCACAATGGAAACAGACAATAATTAAAAACATAATGGGATTAATTTTTACGTTGTAGAAAATTCAGAATAAAGCTAGGTTAGACTAACAGCAAATTGTAACCATAAGCAGATATCCTGACAGCTTTCAAAAGTAAGATTAGCTGGGTGCTCTATGCTCCGTCTGCCTGCAACAGGTCTCGAACCCGCAGCCAAATCTTAATAGTTTTTAATATTTCTATTGTAAGTTTTTAATATTTCTAAAATCGTACCTGTACAATAAATGTACAAATATAAACACACCATATATATATATATATATATGCCGAAATAACCCGAAGAAAACAGAATTAAAAATATTTTTGAAAACGCGTTTATTGCGGACTTTTACGGTTAGGTTATATTGTTATAAACGAGAAAGAGTCCTGGGATTAATTTTTCTTTGTAGGAAAACTCAGAATAAAGCTAGGTTAGACACTTATAAGTTACTTACATTTTAACAGCGTCTTCATTGAACGGTTCTTGCATTTCTTCACAATTTTCCGTAACAATCTGGGTACATAAAAGTTCCCCCCCGATCTATAGCTCTGCAAATTAGAAGCGTTGCGTGAGCATAAAAGTCTTGATCTTCAATCAACTCAGGAGAATTGTAGAGCGATAACTGACTCAGTGTATATTTGAAAAGCACTAAGCGAAAAAACATACGAACTGAGGTTCTGAGATGAACTGCTCCCTTTTATAAAGGGGGCTTGTGACCAACCCACAAAACATAATCGTTATCTTCCTATTGGCTGCGGTGAATTTTGGGCTGGGATTGACACGTAGGTCTGCATAGCGGCCAAACAGAGGTCCTGGGATCCGCCCACAGGGCTGTGATTAGTTGCCCCGTGAAATCTGGGGCGTGTCAGATACCCCCATTCATGGAGAGACGAGAAACGCTTTGTTTTTTGATCTTGTATTCGACCGAGAGAGAGAGAGAGAGAGAGAGAGAGTTGAGGTTGGAATGTGAAACGTTTTATGGTGCATGCTCGCTTGTACATTCTCGTTTGTCAGGAAAAGAAGGGTTTTCGTGATATTGGAAGATATATTCGAACAATTCGCGTATGTTTGAGAGAAACGCTAAACTACGGTTTATGGTGCCTTGAAACATAAAAGTGGAAGATATTTAATTACCCATGAAAGCTGCCGCTGTAAAATCCTTATCTCGAATCTTGGAAACCAGAGAAGCGGCAATAAAGATTAAACAACATGTATATATATATATATATATATATATATATATATATATATATATAGGTAGCTATATATATATATATATGAGAAAAGTTCAGAATGGAAGGGCGTTTATAGCCCCGTAATTAATTTTTGTTGTGTTGTTGTTGTAGAAAGACAAGAAAAACTATGATTAGCAGAGATATATTTGGTACAATTCACGTATGTTTGAGAGATACACTAAACGACGAATTAATTGCTGATGGAGTTTTAAGCTTTATGATCTCGAAATAAACTCCTGCTGAAAGAAGTTTATTTATTGGAATTTTAAATCGAAATTATCTATCGCTTCCGCCAAACTCCGTAATTCTTAGAACGATGTTTAATATAATTTTATATATATATATATATATATATATATTATTTTCCATAAATATTTATGTCTTTGTATTGTTCAGCCAATTACATCGTTTAATTAGATGTTTGCTTATATCGCTTTCACCTTTCTTCAATTCCCTCCTTTATATAGGCACGCCTTTCGCTTTCCGTCCGAATTGTTCATTCTGGTGAAGATCAAGGTTTATATATATATATATATATATATATATATATATATATATATATATATAATATATAAGAGAGAGAAACGTGGAAAGATGTTTACGCGAATTTTTAGATGAACTTTTATCCGGAAATGTACATATATAGGCTCGCCTTTGCTTTCTGTCCGAATTGTTCACTCTGGCGAAGGTGAAGCTTTACACTCCACCTTAGACCTACTTTTAGACGGGAAAGTATATATATATATATATATATCTGGGAGAGAGAGAGAGAGAGAGAGAGAGATCCCTGCTAGGGTGCTCTGGGTATCCCTACCAACCGTGGAAATATGTTTACACGAATTTTTAGATGAACTTTTTTCCGGAATGGTACATATATAGGTACGCCTTTGCTTTCCGTCCGAATTGTTCATTCTGGTGAAGATCAAGCTTTACACTCCACCATAACCTACTTTTAAACGGGGAAGTATATATATATATATTTGGGAATGAACTCAGAATGGTCCCCTGAGTTTTTTTATGATATACACAGACTGTGCATGGAACAAAGAACTCTTATGGGATAAATTAAATCCACTATAGTCCGAATAAGTAATGGTAAATGACAAATACCATAGTTTTTCTTTTTCATGATGCTAGCCCGACGTGGGCAACGGGTCACTCGCAAAGAGGTCCCATAAATATAGCTTTCCTCACCAACTATCTGCAAAACAGACAGGATCCAGCTTTGGGACATGAATCTAGGGTTTAAAGCAGCCTAGCCCTGCTACATTTAGAACCTCAATATAAGCAAAAGACTCGCTGTCTTCACGTCAGATTGAATACATCAAAGAAAAAGGGGTAACAATTATATTTTAGCCAAAAACCAAAACTAAAACCTTAACTGGCAGAATTGAGCGTCCACTTTTCAAGGCACATAACATGTCCGTTTCAAGATGGGAATGAACTCAGAATGGTCCCCTGAGTTTTTTTATGATATACACAGACTGTGCATGGAACAAGGAACTCTTGTGGGATAATTAAATCCACTATAGAAAACTATGGTATTTGTCATTTACCATTACTTATTCGGACTATAGTGGATTTAATTATCCCAGAAAAGTTCTTGTTCCATGCACAGTCTGTGTGTATCATAGAAAAACTCAGGGACCATTCTGAGTTCATTCCCATCTTGAAACGGACATGTTATGTGCCTTGAAAAGTGGACGATCAATTCTGCCAGTTGAGGTTTTAGTTTTGGCTTTTGGCTAAAATATAATAGTTACCCCTTTTTCTTCGATGTATTCAATCTGACGTGAAGGCAGCGAGTCTTTTGCTTATATTGAGGTTCTAAATGTAGCAGGGCTAGGCTGTTTAAACCCTAGATCCATGTCCCAAAGCTGGATCCTGTCTGTTTTGCAGATAGCTGGTGAGGGAAGCTATATATATGGGACCTCTTTGCGAGTGACCCGTTGCCCACGTCGGGCTAGCATCATGAAAAAGAAAAACTATGGTATTTAATTATCCCAGAAGAGTTCCTTGTTCCATGCACAGTCTGTGTGTATCATATATATATGTGTAAAAATTAACAATGAATAATCCATATTCATTTTTACATGAGGAAACAAAGTCCCCTGATGCGAGTTTGGATAAAAAATTTATTTGTTGCTTTCTATTTTGTTTGTGTCACAACCATGCGACCTACCATTTCTATGGTTTAGTCGTATCCATATTTCCATTTTTTGCATTTGTTAGAGAATTTATTATAACAGGATTGGAACCCGTAGTTGTACTTAGTCCTTAATACCCACTCTTTGTCTCTAATTCGTCTCCTTTAATTTCTCCCAATAATGACGTCATAAAAATAACCTAATTCCCTTCACGTTTTCCATACCTTGAATACTGAATCACGTATTTAGTATGTGGATATCTTTCGTATTCAATGTATGGTAAATTCTTTAACATAATAATAAAAACCTTTACACTCTATACGTCATTATGTAAATGTTGTTCATTCATACATCCATGTCCCTTCTTGACCTTTATCTTTTGTTAATTTTATTAATTATTCATTCAGCTACCTATTGTCAACCTATTGTGTGACTACCAATATGTGTACAATAGTTTAGGCATTCGTACATGTCCACTGAGGACGTACATAATTACCTTACACGTAAGTACGTTCACATGTATTCTTTTTACTCCTTCCTTTAAGTGCGTTCACCTCTTGCAATGAACTCGAAAATGCTTATGCAAGTGTACGCAATTCGATGATCACAACATAAATTGAACATCTGAAAACGAAAAATCTCTTCTCGCTCTAATTCCAATTTATAACACATTATCATGCGTTATGTTAAATCATGTGTGTCATGTATATATAAATATATACCGTATGTGCCCATGTACTCTGTGTTGTACTAATAACCATATATAAATATAAAAACACTGTAAGTATTGTAAGCGACTAATGTACTTAATAATGTAATTGATGTACCGTACTTTAAAATGAAACTGTAATTAATGATAATAATTTAAATGTAATTAATGTACTTTAAGTAACGATAATAATTTAATCTAAAATAATTAATTTATTTTAATAACGATAATTAACGATAATAAGCGAATGTAAATTAATCCGTAATTGTAATCATAATTGTAATAAACCAAAATTACACCGTACTCAGTGATGTACTTAGATTGTACTAAATGTCCGACACGACATTATGTCGCCATTTAGGAATGTACACTAGGCGATATTATTATTTTCCGTTGGGATAAATTTTGATGTGCTTTCTACTTTGCCAAATAATTGATGACTTGCTCTTTTTTAAAATTTCTTAATCATTTTTAGATTTAGCTTAATAATGAATTCTGAGAAACTTTTTGCAATGTTCATATTTCGTATACATTCTCTCTTTGTTATAAAAGATGAAGTCATGTCTTGCCTAAGCATTTAATTGTAAATCTTAAACCTTTAATTTTTACTCATATGCATATTTTAGTGTAAAGATGCATAGTTCAAATTCACTTTTTGTTAACTTGGCAGATCATGATAACGTCAGATCTGAAAATACACGGTTTAAGATAAAAATTGGCTTCATCCTCAAATATCTTGTTTATTCATTTAAGCATTACCACAGCTAAAAGATTTACTTTATTTTCAAATATTGTGCAAAAATAATGCAGCCTCTTCAACATTTAATAATGATGATGTTAGTAGAATCGGGGTCTATAAACCCCAATAACTTCTTCCATGTTTATTCTGATACCAACTACGAGGCTGAGTATTCCTGCAACATTGTAGCAGTAAATTAGAGCAAAGAAAAAGTCTTGTCTTCTCCTTCGAGCCATGCTTTCTTCAGAAAACTTAGTCATTAAAATCTCCCGATACGTTACAAGAAGAAACCTCAAAGAATTTAATAAGCCTCTCAGAATCCTCCGAGCCACTAAAGAAGAACTCGGAGAGTAGTATAGAAGAAACTACTGCAAGTAACAGATCCGTTGCTGCCTCCTTACCAGAACCCCCGTCGACTTCGAAGCAACCCAGGGCCATAGACGGAGGGGTTAACATTTGGCGACCCTGCCAGGATAATTAGACCCACCATTTGGCCGGCGTGTCACGACTTCTAGTTCGTCACATCCACTCTTGAACCGGTGTGTAACGTCTCCAAGTTATCCACGTCTCGTCTCATCCAGGAACAAGTAGCCAACAATACACGTCTTCAGGGCACGTCAAGGATTTCGCCGTAGGAATCTTGTTAAGTACAGAGCTTTTGTTTAAAAAAAAAGTAATCCTTAAACATTTGAAAAGTCTATTATTAACAGTTAACTAGTATCAAGCCAGAATTTACAAGAAACACAGTGAACATTTCAGACACCAGTGATACATTTTTTATTGAAACAGTAATTTTCACAGAAGTAAATTTTTACAGTTATTGTCACAAAGTTATTGTCACAGAGTTATTGTCACAGAGTTAAATGTCACAGTTATTTTCAGAGTTATTTTCAGTTATTTTCACTATTATAGTTAGTATAGAATAATTTTATTTTATGTACCAAACATAATATTATTGTACCTTGGCGTACATTCGAGTGAAATGTGTTTACATTTCGTATTTTTGTTTAAATTTTTTTTTTCAAATTATTGAATTGAATTGACTTGCAAATTAAGAAAGAGAGTTTATAGAGAGTTTATAGTTTATAGAGATACTTGAAGTAGTTTCGAGTCAGTTTTAGTTGCAAATCCGTTGCAAATCAGTTCCAAGTCAGTTTTAGTTGCAAATAAGTTGCAAATCAGTTTTCAGACAGTTTCAGTTGGTTATATCCAAGAGGGACAACCAAACCCCAGAGATTAATAGTCTCCACTTGATAGCAGTCAAGTGCAAGTCAGTTTCAGTAGACTCCACTGATAGCAGTTCAGTGCAGTCCATTTAAGTTAGTTTCAGTTAGTTGGTTGCTTCCAACAGGGACAACCAAACCCAGAGAATAATAGACTCCACTTGATAGAGTTCAAGTGCAGTCAATTTCAGTCAGTTTCAGTTCCTGTCAGTTTTGTCATTTCGAAGTTTTCGGTCATTTTGAAGTTTAAGTCATTTTGAAGTTTAAGTCATTTTGAAGTTTAAGTCAGTTTGAAGTTTAAGTCAGTTTGAAGTCCAAGTCAGTTTTCAGTCAGTTCAAGTCAGTAGGTTGCATCCAGAGGGACAACCGCCTCAGAGATTATAGAAATACTTAATAGCAGTTCAAGTCAGTAGGTTGCATCCAGAGGGACATCCACCCCAAATATTTATAGAAATACTCGATAGCAGTTCAAGTCAGTTGGTTGCATCCAGAGGGATAACCGCCCCAGATATATATAGAAATACTTGATAGCAGTTCAAGTCAGTAGGTTGCATCCAGAGGAACAACCGCCCCAGAGATTTGTAGAAATACTTGATAACAGTTCAAGTCAGTAAGTCAGTTTAAGTCAGTTCAAGTCAGTCAGTCAGTCAGTCAGTCAGTTTCAAGACAGTTGCAGTCAGTTGCAAGTCAGTTTCAGTTCCAAATCAGTTGTAGTCAGTTTCAAGAGTTGTAGTCAGTCCCAAAACAGTTGTAGTCAGTCTCAAACAGTTGTAGTCAGTCTCAAAACAGTTGTAGTCAGTTCCAAGTTAGTCAGTTCCAAGTCAGTCAGTTCCAAGTCAGTCAGTTCAAAGTCAGTCAGTTCAAAGTCAGTCAGTTTCAAGTAAGTCATTTCCAAGTTAGTCAGTTCCAAGTTAGTCAGTTCCAAGTTACTCAGTTCCAAGTTCCAAGTTAATCAGTTTCAAGTAGTTTAGAAGTTTCAGTCAGTTTTGAAGTCAGTTTCAGTCAGTTTTGAAGTCAGTTTGTTTTATTTGAAGTCAGTTTCAGTCAGTTTTGAAGTCAGTTTCAGTCATTTTGAAGTCAGTTTGTTTTATTTAAAGTCAGTTTTATTTGAGGTCAGTTTTATTTGAAGTTAGTTTCAAGTCTCAGTTTCAAGTCCCAAGTCAGTTTTCAAGTCCTAAGTCAGTTTTCAAGTCCCAAGTCAGTTTTCAAGTCCCAAGTCATTTCAATGCAGTCAATTGAATCCAACTTTTTGTTGTTTAAGAGAATTTAATTCAACCTTTTTTTTTGTTGTAAAAGAAAATCAAATTCAACCAAAATTGACCGGTTTGTGTCTTTAGTTCAACCTTCTTTTTTTTGTTGTAAGAAGGAAATTTACCGATTTGTCTCCTTTTTGCATGCAGTTGTTACGTATATAAATATATAGGTAAATTATATATTTTATTATTTGTAACCAAAACCGTTTTTACAATTGTTTATAATGATTTTGATAATTATTGTAATGTATATGTGATGATAATAGTTGTGTAATAATTAATCAATCACGTCCCAATGACTTCCTTTTTAAATTACTGGGGAGAAACATGCCGTCCCTCCGTTTGTTTGAACTTCTTTAATTTTTGTTCGAAGCAGTGCGACAATGAATCTTTTTCTAAAGAGCCAAGTGCTCACGAAAAGACGTATTGTCAATTTCAGACATATCTCCCCGCTTAATCACTCAATTCCCCTGAATGTCGTACCCCAAACTTTGTTTTTTTATTTTTTGAAGAGTATGGACCCTATACCCTCACGTTAGTTCATTATAGTTTATAAGTGATTTCTATTTTGAATTTTTATATTTTTTTATTTTTTTTATTCGATTAATATTAAGTAATTGTCGTTAAATTATTATATAACTTTGTTAATTCGTAAACCTCCCGAATCCTTACACACACACACACACACACACACACATGTATGCCCACTACATATACTATATATACGAACCCTATGCTAAAAATCATTGGTTATCACAATAAACTATTTCATTGCGTGTTAGTACTATGTAATTTAATCTTAATCATTTTTGCTTACTATATATAAATTTTTGCTCATGTATTTATTAAGTTATTTTAATCAAAGCTAATCTGTTCCTTAAAGTATATATATAAAATATATATACAGATATAATCCTAATC
Source organism: Bathynomus jamesi (assembly GCA_023014485.1). NCBI lineage: Eukaryota > Metazoa > Arthropoda > Malacostraca > Isopoda > Cirolanidae > Bathynomus > Bathynomus jamesi. The sequence goes on along the minus strand of JAJOZX010008963.1, from coordinate 64,188 downwards.
CACCAATGGCCACTAATGATCTAGTTCTTCACGAGATGAACCATTCACTCTCATAATCCACATACTCAATACTCATGTTGTACGTACACATATATATACATATGCGCATTTACGTATAACTTCAACGATAAATCCATTTCCCCATTTGGACATATCACCAACCACTACACTCTGTACCTAGTACACACAAATACACACTAGACCACAGGTCTATACGTCATCCACTACGTAATTTGATTTCCCCCTACACTAGTCAATAAAATTAGGTTATTAACTGTACAATCATGATAACTAATTTAATAATATTATTGTTTGTCTAAAATTAACTTGTTAGTAATCTTATTCTGTTTGTATAAAATTAAAGTATTAATCTTTGAATTTTTACATTTTATAATAACCCTCTAAGCAAGTGTCATGTTAAACATTTGATTACTGTGCGTTGTACCTAATCACCCGAACTCACTCGTTCTGTATAAAATTTGTATTGTAAAGAAAAATTCGTCATCATCTAAGTTGAATTCGTTAGGATGTTATTTTCTCAATTGTATTGTATTATATTATTGTATTAATATCATTTTAAAAGGGAGAGCCCTGTAAAAATTAACAATGAATAATCCATATTCATTTTTACATGAGGAACCAAAGTCCCCTGATGCGAGTTTGGATAACATTTTTATTTGTTGCTTTCTATTTTGTTTCAGTGTCACAACCATGCAACCTACCATTTCTATGGTTTAGTCGTATCCATATTTCCATTTTTTGCATTTGCTAGAGAATTTATTATAACAGGATTGGAACCCGTAGTTGTACTTAGTCCTTAATACCCACTCTTTGTCTCTAATTCGTCTCCTTTAATTTCTCCCAATAATGACGTCATAAAAATAACCTAATTCCCTTCACGTTTTCCATACCTTGAATACTGAGTCACGTATTTAGTATGTGGATATCTTTCGTATTCAATGTATGGTAAATTCTTTAACATAATAATAAAAACCTTTACACTCTATACGTCATTATGTAAATGTTGTTCATTCATACATCCATGTCCCTTCTTGACCTTTTCTTTTGTTAATTTTATTAATTATTCATTCAGCTACCTATTGTCAACCTATTGTGTGACTACCAATATGTGTACAATAGTTTAGGCATTCGTACATGTCCACTAAGGACGTACATAATTACCTTACACGTAAGTACGTTCACATGTATTCTTTTTACTCCTTCTTTTAAGTGCGTTCACCTCTTGCAATGAACCTGAAAATGCTTATGCAAGTGTACGCAATTCGATGATCACAACATAAATTGAACATCTGAAAACGAAAAATCTCTTCTCGCTCTAATTCCATTTTATAACACATTATCATGCGTTATGTTAAATCATGTGTGTCATGTATATATAAATATATATACCGTATGTGCCCATGTACTCTGTGTTGTACTAATAACCATATATAAATATAAAAACACTGTAAGTATTGTAAGCGACTAATGTACTTAATAATGTAATTGATGTACCGTACTTTAAAATGAAACTGTAATTAATGATAATAATTTAAATGTAATTAATGTACTTTAAGTAACGATAATAATTTAATATAAAATAATTAATTTATTTTAATAACGATAATTAACGATAATAAGCGAATGTAAATTAATCCGTAATTGTAATCATAATTGTAATAAACCAAAATTACACCGTACTCAGTGATGTACTTAGATTGTACTAAATGTCCGACACGACATTATGTCGCCATTTAGGAATGTACACTCGGCGATATTATTATTTTTCCGTTGGGATAAATTTTGATGTGCTTTCTACTTTGCCAAATAATTGATGACTTGCTCTTTTTTAAAATTTCTTAATTTTTAGATTTAGCTTAATAATGAATTCTGAGAAACTTTTTGCAATGTTCATATTTCGTATACATTCTCTCTTTGTTATAAAAGATGAAGTCATGTCTTGCCTAAGCATTTAATTGTAAATCTTAAACCTTTAATTTTTACTCATATGCATATTTTAGTGTAAAGATGCATAGTTCAAATTCACTTTTTGTTAACTTGGCAGATCATGATAACGTCAGATCTGAAAATACGCGGTTTAAGATCAAAATATGGCTTCATCCTCAAATATCTTGTTTATTCATTTAAGCATTACCACAGCTAAAAGATTTACTTTATTTTCAAATATTGTGCAAAAATAATGCAGCCTCTTCAACATTCAATAATGATGATGTTAGTAGAATCGGGGTCTATAAACCCCAATAACTTCTTCCATGTTTATTCTGATACCAACTACGAGGCTGAGTATTCCTGCAACATTGTAGCAGTAAATTAGAGCAAAGAAAAAGTCTTGTCTTCTCCTTCGAGCCATGCTTTCTTCAGAAAACTTAGTCATTAAAATCTCCCGATACGTTACAGAAACCTCAAAGAATTTAATAGCCTCTCAATCCTCCGAGCCACTAAAGAAGAACTCGGAGAGTAGTATAGAAGAAACTACTGCAAGTAACAGATCCGTTGCTGCCTCCTAACCAGAACCCCCGTCGACTTCGAAGCAACCCAGGGCCATAGACGGAGGGGTTAACTATATATATATATATATATATGAGAGAGAGAGGGAAATAAACAAACAGATAAACAACATGATCGAGTGTTGCAATAACGGGATATCCTGGTTGCCCCTACGAACCGTGGAAGGATGTTTACACTCCACCTTAGACCTACGGTTTAACACGGATCATTAGGTCACCCTGGCTAGCAACCGCGGAAGGACGCGCCGCCGCCAGGTCTCGAGCCCGCCTACACTTCACCTTAGATTTACAGTTTAACGCGGTCGCCGGAGCCGACGCATATAATCGTAATATTTTATGGGCGTATATACGGGTGTGTACGTGCCAAACGAAGTATACACTGTGCCAACTGGCTGATGATGCCTGGAGGCACTGGATGATTAAGACGACTGGCTGATTAGGGGCCCTATAAGGCAACGGCCGCTCGGCTGAAGTCTTAATATGCGCTTGGCTCCTGTCAAGCGAACACCTCTCCTCTCTCTCTCTCTTCTCTCTTACGTTAGGTATACCCCTTTTTGGGGTGAGGCCGTCCCAACTCATCCCCAAAAGAGGTCTCCCACAGCGGGGTTTCATTGCAACTTGGGGGATAACTCCACCTCCAAGTTGCATAACCCCTTGTTGCTCTTGCAGCAACCCCCTCCCCCATTTAGGGGGTGCCTTGCAACAAGAGGGAAGGGGAGTTGGCACTATGTGTGCCTTGCAACAAAAGGGGGTTGGGTTAGGTGATGGCACCATGGGTGCCTTGCAACAAGGGGTTGACACTCTTGTAACATTGATCAACATTTGCGATTGCATTGCACTCGTCCATTTTGCGCCCACACTACTATTGACATGTAATAGGAAAAGTAGGTTTAAAATTTTCATGTCAAAACAACTTTACTGCTTGCAGTGTATACAAAAATTATTACATTTCGGAGGAGGTGTTTCACTAATATTAATGTTGCAGGTGGTTGAATACACAAGTTTCTCATCCATGAAAGAGAGAGATAACGTAATGGGCAATGTGGCAAACGAAAGCGCAGAAGAAACACAATCATTCGTGGATGTTGGATTTGCTAAGAAAGAAGGAGGCTTCTTTAGAAAAGGTATAATTAAACGATAGAATGGGGTATATCAAAGGTTACACCAATATATATGCATGCTCTTAGATGCAACCAAAGGGTATGTACCTTGTAATCTCGTAGTAGTTCTGTGCGTCGGTCTTTCTTCACACAAAGGACAAGCAGGTGGCCCCACCTCTAGGGGCGAGTTATTCTCTTGCGGTCTCCATCGCACATAGCCAGGCATCCCCAGCTCATCCGGTATCGTTCTGACTCAGGGGTCTAGTCTTCTTTGAAGTATTCTACTTTAACCACCGTGATGTTCCTGATCTCCTTCGAGAGCTAGTTGAATCAGATTTTCCCCTTGACAACCAAGCTAATTCTGTGACTCTAGTTCCGGAGGATCATTGCATTACGGTACATTATATTTAAGATAACTAGACAAAATTAAACAGAAATGTCGAAGTGTATTTGCTGATAACGAATTCAATTTTTTATGGTGTTTAATTAAATGAGAATTCAAAGAGTTTTGTGATGTGGTTCCACTACAGTGATTAATAGATAATGTCATTAAAAAAAATCTTACTATTTACCCTGGCACTAATCCCCTAATTGTTAAATGTATCTCGATACGCACATTTTTCTAAATTTGTTCCGTCTGTGTGTGTGTGTGTGTGTGGGTGTGGGTGTGTGTTCTGAAACAGAAATTTTTTTAAGACCTTTTATCTCGTATTCTAATTGCTAATTTTAACTATTTTAAAGATTCAACAGAAATCTTTTATTAATTAATTATAAAATTACTTTATTTTTTCAAAGGCGTCTCAGGAGACTGGAAGAACAAGCTGACGGAAGAACAAGCGGCGAAAATTGACGAATGGACGAAGAAAAACACTGAAGATTTTGGTTCCAATTTCAAATATGCAAAATAAAACAGAAAAACTTTCTTACTGAAAATAATAACTTTACTAAAAAGGATTTATCGTTCTTTTATTTGTTTGTCGACTATAAAATTCTTAACTGTTTAAAACAACCTTTCGTCTACCGCGTACCCCTTTTATATTGTCGGTACTACCCACGTACCCCCTGAAAGGATGAATTCATCGAAAATACAATTATATTCAGTTATGTTATATTAATGTTCATAACTATACAGATATAATAATAATGACATACGCGTACCCCCTGGTAAATCCCAGGCGTACCCCAGTTTGAAAACCCCTGCTTTAAACGAACTTCGAATAAACTCAAACTTTTCTGTGGACAGGAAATGTGTGCAGTATTTCTGATTTTCGAGTTATGTATCCTTTAAAAAAAGGTAGGTTGAAATAGTTAAAAAAAACAGTAATTTTTAACTCATCCTTCGCCTAAAATAAGAATTATCCTAATTAAAATAATTTAATATGATGTTTGTTTACATCTACCTTTTCTATATGTCGTATTTACTCCATATTTGTATCTCCCTTTATTACCAATTTTTTTATGCAGGAAGGAGGGGCCAAGGGTGAATGCCCGCAAAAGCATAAAGCATAAATCTCATGAAACCTTTTTTAAAATATGTAATAATTTTGAATGTAATTTCGATATTTATAGCGTTAAGTGCTAAGCGTGGTCAGTGTCGTAACACCACTTCTCATCGACCAGCGAAGTTAACCGACACTGCGGCTGGAGATTAGTTAGATGGGGACCCGTCCTCTACATCTGGATTATGTAGCGATCCGTGGTTCTGTCAGGTTCCTCCGTTATATGACCTGAGATGTCGAGAAAAAGGTTAAATAACATTATATTACATTCACGCATTAAAATACAATATTTTTAAACTATTCTCCATGTTATTATGCGTTCCTCTGTTCGTGTTAAGTTTTCCTGCAAATAGCAAGCACCATTATTTAAACGTGAAAGTATTACTTCGTCTTGCCTGCTTTTTATGTATTTCGAACTCACTTTTTTATCAGTTAATCTTCCCCTTTTAAGTGCACACCATCCTGAATGAATAAAATCCTCTAATGAAACCTAACCAAAAGATTCTCAAAATCTTTTCGTACTGTATTACCACTGCAAAAAAGCCTTGGTTAACTTTGCTTGTTCTAATGCTATCCGCTTTCAGAAGGTAACGTTACCATCCAACGCCTGACTCTCAGTCTCCGGAATCGTGCAAAATCTGCTCTTCGATTGGGCAAAAATTCCTTCATCAGGAAAAAAAATTAGCCAAAAACTTCAACAATTTTACTTCTTTTCTAACTCTTTTCCATTTTTGACACATCAGTTGCAGTCCCTTCTCCAAATAAAACTGAATTCTTCGTTCAAATTTTCTTCAACTCAATCCTGGACGATTTCAAAGCTGTTCTTCATTGCCTCCCTCTTCTAACTTAATTACAGTATGTCTGAAATTAGAATTTTTTCACAAGATACTTTTTCTGCCCAATCTGAGCTGAACTCTAGGAAAGAGTGCGGTCTTGATGGTGTCCCTCCTGTTGTTCTCAAGAGTAGTATCCCCGAAAAAATGTAGAGTGCAAAACAATTGACTGCAAGATGATCAATAATGGTGGGGGAGCGGAGTTAGACCCTCCAAGGTGGGGGAAGTTGGCATGCATCATGGGGAGAGGAGGTTAGACCCGAAGGGGGATATACATGAAAGGGGGAGGAAGGGATAGTCCCCTAAAAGGGGTAGCTTAACCTAACAAGGATAATAAAGAGACGAGAGAGAAAGAGATGTTCACGCTGACATGTCTCGACGCATAATGGTGTCTTGACCAGCCATCCTGGGCGGCTTTAGCATCACAGCCAGTTGGCTTAGAAGGTGTAATCAGCCACTCGTCTTGGCGTAGTGTATACATATATATTGATGTAAAAAAATGTAGAAACACAAGGATAATAAAGAGAGGAGAGAGAGAGAGAAGAGAAGATGTTCACGCTGGTATGTCTCGACGCATAATGGTGTCTTGACAGCCATCCTAGACGGCTTTGCATCACAGCTAGTTGGCTTATAAGGCGTAATCAGCCAATCGTCTTGGCGTAGTGTATACATATATATATATATATTAATGTATAGGGTGTCCCGAAAGTCTTGTTACACCTATGTATAATCTCGGAATATTAAATGATGTTTTGTTCCAACAGGATTGAGCACCTCCCCACTATTCATTGAGGGTTCTTGAATATTTAAATGAAGTGTTTCTGATCGATGGATTGGGACATTAAAATACAACATTAAAATGGCCTCCGAGAAGCCCAGCTCTCTCGAGTTGTGACAATGCATTATAGGAATTTATAAAGGAAAAGTTTCTCAAAAACGTTATGATTCCAATGACGGACTAATGGAAGCCGTAAAGGATGCTTTTAAACTTCTAACACCTAAAATGCTGAGGAGCATAGCACACCGAACCTGGCATAAAATCATTCTGTGCAGTGAGAACGATGGTTTGCATAGAGATCTATTGGATACATGGTAAACTTGTGTATAACTATGTATAAACTACAATGTTGTATAATTCTGTATAAAATAAAATGTCTCGCAGTGTTTTCTACTATATACTCTCATTACCATAGTTACAGAATACTGGAGTAACATTTACATAGGTGTAACAAGACATTCAGGACACCCTATACAAGAATGTAGAGGCAGCCATCTGTCAGCCAAGAGAGAGTGCAAATATATAGAGAAAACCAGATGGCAGCGCCACCAGCTGCCAGGGGCAGGAATGATGGCGTAGTGGATTCATATATATTTATTTAGCTAGCTCCAAATTGGAGAATTAAAGCGCACATCGCTCTAGCTCAAAAATAGCAAAGCACACACGCACACCGTATCGTTCATATATACATATACCTATCAACACAGTTATTTCCTTGTACGTACGTATAAAGACAATTAAGACCCACATCGCACTGTGTATATTATTCAACTTCGATGAATTCTTTTGCAATCGGGCAATTACACCCACTTAATGGAAAAACACTACTGGTGAAGTTTCATTCGATTCGAGTCATGTTTAGGGGTCGCGCAACGAATCTGAAGTTTCACATAAGGGAGAAAGCAAACCATAGCTGGGAAAACGAAAGTCTGAACATATATTTGAACAGCCACAATTGAGAAAAACTGAAATACAGCTTCAAGACGGTCATATTCTCATTGAACAAGTTACCCATCATAAGTTCATAACAGTTGTTGACGCCAAGAGGTCTCTCTTGTTTGCTGTTTTCGGGTAAAACCGGCGGTGATCCTCAACGACCCGAAGCATGCACTGAATCTGGTCCTCTTTCTTCGTTCTTCCCGAGGCGGTGAATTCCTGGATGAACGCGACGCCTCGATCAGCCGTATCGTTGGTGACCACAAGGCTCTCCGTACACGCCTTTCCAGCTTTACAGTATAGGTGTCCAACAACGGCCAGTGCGCTGGGCCGGTCGTCAGGAATTCGGGGTCGATTTCCAGGTTATCGAAGATCTTGGTCGTGGTGGTGAAAAAAGCAGGAAGGTCTTTTCCAGCTGCCTTTACAGGAGTGAGGAGGGTGGGAGGTGATGGTTCATCTGAACCCTGAACCCCACTCATATTGGTGACCATTTTCCTCTTGTCATCCAGGGAGATCTCCTCTTCGAAGAGGGCCAGGCCAACCGTGGCTTCCGACAGGTACTAGAGGTGTCGGCCGAAGGACTTCATGGCTGCGTCCCTGATGACCGGATTCTCATGTTGTGAAAGTGTCTTGAAGAGGGTGCGGTCCATACGAGGGGCAATAAATCGCCTTCGCCATGTGCCTGGCCCGATGGAGTGCGCCTGGAGCCATGAAAGTGACAGAGGAACGACCATAAGGCACATCTTCCAGGAAGATCACTGCCAACTCTAGCAGTTCCTTGTAGTCGTCTCGGGGTTGCTGGACGCGGAGTTGTTCTTGGGCGAACTTGAGGATGTCTTCTCGCCATGGCTCAACAGTCGATGCCATGGTCTAATCGTCGAGTGCAGTTTGGAACGCCTGTTGTCGAACCTTCGGCCAGAACTCCCTGAAGTTCAGGAAGAGGGAAACGTCCGGACTATTCGACTGTTCCATGACCAAAGCAGAGAACACGGCCTCCAACAAATTCTCGAAAACGTGGTGACGACAGGCCAGGTAGAGGAGATTCCGTTCAGCATTTGCTCAATCCGCAGGCACACACCTCCTTTGGTTCCCGTATTCACTGCTGTGGTGTCGAAGCAGACGGACTTCATGCGATCCTTGAGGTTCCATTCGTTCAGGACCTCTCCAACGGCCGTTGCTGTTTGTTCAGACTTTCCATCAGTGAGCTTGAGGACCGCCAAGACTTTCTCCACTCCCTCACCGGAGATCAGGATGGGCAAGCGGACAATTCTTTCCCGACCAGATAAGTCGGACATCAGCTTCCCCGTCCTAGTGGAGAGTGAGGGGAACAGTGGGGGAAAAGCTCAGCTTCAGCTCCGCAGCCAAATGTGTGCGATGAGCAATGCGTTTCCTTCGGATGGTGGTTGGGCTGATGGTCAGCTGCTCCACATCGTGACCAAGATAGGATGCAAAGGAGACCAGGACATGAGCTGCTTTCCGATCGCTGAGTTGGGTCCGGTCGAGAGCTGAAGCCACCTGAGCGATGAAGTCGGGAAGACCTCGGGGCCACTTTGGAGGACAGCAAGGTCCTCGTCCTCGGGTAGGCGAGGGCAATGGCGAGTCTCCACTGTCCGACACGGAAGTGGAACAAGACGACTCAAATTCCACCGTGGCACTCTGAGCAGCTTGGTCTTCCAGAGATCGCTTCTGCCTTCGTTCGCGTTGATCTCTCTGCGCCTTCTTCGCTGTCTCCTTCTTCTCCCATGAATTATCGATTCCGATCATGCTTCCTGGTCTCCCAGGCCGACGCTGAGAGATAAGGAAATCCTTATCCTCTTTAATCTTCATAAGATTGAGTGCGTCGCGATGGGCGACGTCGAAGAGTTCCTTCAAACTCTTCTGGAACTCCTCCCTATCTTCGACTGCCTTTCCAGAAGTTCTTGACGAACTCTTCTTGAAGATCATGTGCTCTGCATGGAGCTTAGTAACTTTCGCTAAAAGATGGGAGAAGTCAGTTATTGGGATCTTAGCTTTGTCCCAGACTTCTGCCATCTGTTGCGCCGTTAGCTTCACACATTGCTTCAAAGAGGCTTCATGTCCGTGATGGTGAAAGAGGACTCGCAACACTTCACCACGACTGGGTAACTTCGCTCCCGAGAACCCGGGCAGCGGTTTACCCACCAGCCAGATGGCTGAGAAAGATCGAGTTATAGCCATTCACAAAGAACCCTTGAGGAAAAAGAAGAAACGGATGAGATCATTTTGCATCAGCAAGGTTTGGAAGCATTCAAGAACATGAAAAAACACCAAATCAATCATGACACACATACGAGAGACTCTTGAGCTTGGATTTACGGAAAGTGGTTCTTGTATAAGGGAGCCGCTCCATGCAAAACTTCAAGTGCCATGCGCGACCCTTAAACAATCTTCGATCGACCTGAAATTTTCACCACGAAGTTTTCTCATCAAATTGGTAAAAATCTTCAGATTGCGCGAAGATGATCAAAAACTTTCGTTTTTTTGACGCACTCTAATATATATATATATATATATATATATATATATACACCTTGAATAATAGAAATAAAACAGCTACATTATTCTGTTTATTTAATATATATCGAATATGTATAAATTACTCGCAAAAACAATTGAATTTATTTAACACATACATAACACGAACAGTAGAGAAGAACTGCATTAGAGGCACAGAGAGGAATAATTATTCAACATACGCATCAAAACTAATGCAGCTAGAACAGAAGAAATCGGGAAAATATATTAAATAATTATTTTTTGGAATTAATAGTTATAATGTTATAATGTTATAATGTTTCAGACCAACAAAGACCCTAGGATCCACTCATGGCTGGTCTACCTAACTGTGTTCGTAATTGTGTATTGTGTATGTCCTCCGTGGTGGCGGAGGGGACCTACAATTTTACGTGGGTTCTGAACCACAAGAACATAAGAAATTTAGGTAAAAACTACCTGTACATTGGCAACGACCAATTTTTACAAAACTAAATAATTATCAATTTAAAACTAATTAATTATCGATTTAAAACTAAAGATAGAATCTCTGGATCCAGAGGATCAAGTCATAAAGACTACTATCCACAAATATGTTACACTCTATATCTATTTATAACCGACATGCAAATATATCAGATCCAAAGAATCCAGTCAATTTCATTACGGTATCCATCAATACTAGTACCTTGCCAACCAAAAATAAGTCACGGTCCATATCATTGCGGACGAAGTCATAATTTACCACCATATACATTACAATATATATACTTAAGAGGAAAAGTGTAGGTGTGGCTGTAAAGACTGTACAGTAATGTAGAAATGTGTGTGCACCCATTTTGGGTCTCCCACTTCAAGGTGTTTGTGGGGCAAGTGAAGATCATGAGTTTTTCAATACCTCACAGTACTATGGGGGGCACCGCTCGGCAGAGAAATCTCTTTAAATGGGGTGTGTAAGGACAGAGAGTATCCCCTAACCCAAGATGCTGCTTCCCTATATCCCACAACACTTGTGTTGAGCTGTGGGATCTATCACCACAAAGCCTTAATTTTACTACCTTAAACTATACCCAATCTATCAACATATGCGTCCAATCGATTTCCAAACATGTTTATAGACGTGCTACTAATTACTTCTACCGGCAAACTATTCCAGCTATTTACTATTCTATGGGTAAAAAAGTTTTTCGCAACTGCTGTCTCGAACCTTCTACTTGTTAACTTACACCGGTCATTTCTAGTCCTATTATATTGAGATATTTCGAAAAAGCTATCTCTATCTACGTTATCGAACCCATTCATAATTTTGAAAACCTGGATTAGATCACCCCTTAGCCTACTAGTCTCGAGTGTAGTCAATTTTAACTCCTTAAGCCTATCCTCGTACAATTTTGACCTAAGCGACGGAATCATCTTAGTTGCTCGTCTTTGAACTCTTTCGATTTTGTCTATATCTTTGCGCATATGCGGATTCCAAAATTGGACCGCGTACTCCAAATGGGGTCTAACTAATGATTTATAAAGTGGAGCTATAATATCGCGCGATTTGTACTCAAAATTTCGAGCTATAAAACCTAACACTTTGTTCGCCGTATTGACCACTGCTGTACTTTGTTTCGCTACTTTTAAATCACCAGTGACTATAACTCCTAAATCTTTTTCCTGCTCTACGTTTGTTAAATCTTTCCCCGACATACTATACCCAAAATTACCGTTACGCGAACCTATATGTAAAATTTTGCACTTATCAACGTTAAATCTCATTTGCCATGTGACTGACCAATCAACGATTTTATTCAGATCTTCTTGGATTTTACCTCTATCTTCGTCATTAATTGCCCTACCACCCAGCTTCGTGTCGTCCGCAAACTTTGAAACTGTACTGACTAGGCCGACATGTAAATCGTTAATATATATAAGAAAAAACAAGGGGCCCAATACAGAACCCTGAGGAACGCCACTCGCTACATTAGCCCAACACGACTCCGCTCCATCAACGACCACCCTCTGTTTCCTACCTCGCAACCACTCATCTAGCCAATTTATTACTACACCCCTGATTCCATGAGCCTCAGTTTTTTCAATGAGTCTTTTGTGTGGCACGGTGTCAAACGCTTTTTGAAAATCTAAATACACTACATCAACCGCCCGATGCCTATCGTAAACGTCAACCACGCTTTGGAAAAATTCTAAAAGATTAGTTAAGCAAGATTTGTTTCGCCTAAAACCGTGCTGCGTATTTCTAACTAGTTTATGCAATTCTAAGTGTTCGACTATACGATCCCTAATTATTGATTCCAGTAGCTTACCTACAACAGACGTTAAACTGATTGGCCTATAATTTCACGCCGCACCTTTATCGCCTTTCTTAAAGATAGGTGTTACGTTTGCTAACTTCAAATTATCTGGTACGCACCCCTCAGAAATAGACGCATTAAAAATCTTTGTTAGCGGCACAACAATGCTATCTTTTAATTCTTTTAGTTGTATGGGATATATGGAATCCGGCCCCGGTGATTTACGCGTTTTCATTTTATCAATATATCGCGTTAGCTCCCCTTCACTAACCACTATATTATCCAAAATATTACCATTATCAATGGTATTATGTCTATGACCGTAGGGATATTCGTTACATCTTCTATAGTAAAAACTGACTCAAAAAATTCATTTAGCAAGGTAGCCATTTCCTTCTTTTCAGAAACTATATCTCCGTTTACATTTTTCAAAGGACCCAAGACACTTTTTACTGGATTTCTATTATTGACGTATTGAAAGAATCGCTTGGGGTTTTCTTTACCGTCACGAGCTATGAAGATTTCAAATTCGCGCTTGGACTTTTTTATTACACTTTTCGCTTCACGCCTTAGAGATATCTAGTTGTTTCGTAACCACAAATTGTCTTTATCGCACTTATGTAGCCTATAAGCCCTATCTCTACTCTTTATAATGTCTCATACTCTAGAAGTAAACCACAAGGGCTTCTTGTTTACTTTCGCACGCTTAATTTTGTACGGTACACATTCTTTATTTATTGTCCTAAATACTGTTTCGAACAATTCCCACATTAGTTTTGCGTTGGAGTTCCCCATTACGTTTTTCCCAATTGACGTGTGACAACTTATTTCGAAATTTACAAAAGTCTGCGTGCTGGAAGTTAGGAATTTTAGTCGAGTTAGTTGGTTTAGTGACTTACTGAGAGGACAAACTCTACCATATTGTGACCGCTATTGCTTAACGGTTCTATTACTTGAAGATCAAGTAGTATGTACATATTGGGATATTTTTATGTACTCATTTTATCTTCAGATTTGAAGTGAATACAGTATTGACACTAGCATATATTGAAAGGAAGCTTTCATTTAAAACTGAAAAGAATTATATTTCTTTAGCTATCTTTAAGAATTTACACCAAATTGAATTCGACAATGTCGAAACTGCCCGTGATATTTAATTCTTAAAAGTCGATGCTTTTAAGACAGGAAAACACAGATGCATCTTAATATAACACCATACTTATCTCGAACGCTGAAATATATGCTTGTAACACTAAAGTGCGACACACGTTTCTGATAAGGACCCGGAAAAACACGAACAGCTGCACATTAATTTAGCACCAAACTTTATTCGAGTTTTAACCTCGCACTTTTGATTGCTCTGTGATTTAGCACTCTAATGTAAAAACAGACTCGCGTGGAATATTCCTCGACCTTAATAACAAGGCAGTGTGAAAATGATATTTAATTCGAACACGCTCACACACAGTTGCATTAACCGTACATTTCTGATATCTCCCCGTTTTCACATTGTAGTGTACATTGGCCCTAAATGAAATATTATTATTATTATTATTATTATTATTATTAGTCAGACCTAATACACGTCAAACGTAAAAACTCATTTCAAAGTAAACGAATACAATGATAGATATTTTAAAGCCATAGAAATGTTTAAATGTTCTAAGTGATTTTCATTTTATGAAAATGAAAATGAAAATGTTTATTGGCAGATTATAGTCCATATGACAAGTATTATTAATACAATGACAGTTCACATACTAGGGATAGAAATATATATAGTTGATTAGAAATAATACAGTAATGTTGAAGTTAAGTGGAGCTACAGACATACGTTTTCATACCAACAATTCCATAACTTAGACTGCAGGGATTCCCAAAGTGGTCTGTAGGAAGCTTCCAGGGGGTCTCTGAGCATTTGGAAAAATAGTAACATTAACTATATTAACTATATTAATATTTAGGGGTCCTTGGTGGTAAAAGTTTGGGAACCCCTAATCTTAGAGGATAAACTGCAGGACAAAAATCCTCTAAAACAAGGGTAGTAAACACGTTCGAATTTCACTATAATTCTGCCCTGTTAATCCATTTTTGTGTGAAGTGCATTATCGGTAAAGTAAAATGTTTAGGATAACGTCTCGTTTCTATCCTTTTCACAAAAACCAAGTGATTCTTTCTTTTAACGCACCGAGAAAAATGAACGCTTAAGATGAGGGCATAAGTTGTGTCCGACGCCTACAGTCAGATCGAGTTCGGTGAAGAAACTGTAAGTGGTACACACTCCAGCTGTAGGGCAGTGAATCAACATACTGAGTCACCTAAAAAGGGGATAAGGAAAAGAAGAAACACCAAAACTGTGTGTGTGTGTGTGTGTTGTGTGTGTGTAGTGTGTTATATATTCTCATCCAGCGGACATATATATATAATTATATATATATATATATATATATATATATATAATATATATATATATATATTACCTCTCATTACAAAAAACAATTATTTCGTAACTTTATTAACTGTAACAACGACATGTAGTGGTTACAACACAAAATAAAAATTTAATATACTGTAAATGGGTCAGGTGTGATTATGATTAAAAGAGTTATACGAAGTTCGTTCAGGCTAAATGTATTGAAATTAAATGAAATGAAGTGAAAATGAAATGAAAAGGTTTATTGGCAGACTATAGTCCATATGACAAATATTATTAATACAATGACAGTTCATATACTAAGGATAGAAATATATACAATTGATTAGAAATAATACTGTAATGTCGAAGTTAAGTGGAGCTACAGACAGACGTTTTCATACCAAGAAGTCCACAGCTTGGGCCTTAGAGGATAAATGGCAGGACTCATGGATAGCTTGGATGATCGGGTTGGTTGATTTTTTAATTCTTTGCATTAGACTGTATTGAGCAAGTCTTGTTACCTCCGGGAAGCGCGGGACATTGCGGGTAGCAAACATTTGCGAAGCTGAGCATCTCGGGGGTAATTTATGTAAGAGTCTAAGAGACTTGTTGTACAGCAAATTTAGGGTTCTGCCAGAACCTTTTTTATAATTCACCCAGAGTTGCTGTCCGTATATATTACTGCAGAAAGTACGAAAGAGAGTGTCTTTAGCTTCACTTGTACAGGATCGAAAGTTCCTTATGGTCATATTCGCTTAGCACAAAGGCTTCGAGATTGTTTCTTATATCCGAGTCATCACTCAAGGAACTGGTAATAGTTTGACCCAAATACTTAAGCTCTTGTACTTCCTCAATTACCTCACCATTCATTTAAACCTTATATCAGCTGGCTGATTACAGCTTTTAGGATGAAATTGCATAACCTTAGTTTTTGTAACATTAAAAGAATATCATATTTCTGCGAATACTCTTCGCATACTTTTAGTAGCGATCCAGACCTTTAACAGAGGGACTTATTAACACCATATCATCGGCATAAAGTAAGTTATTTATCCTTGTGTTATCTGTACAACATCCCACTGTTGCCTCGTTAAGTGAAGCAATTAATCCGTGAATATACACATTAAACAGCATAGGGGAGAGCACGGAGCCTTGTCTCACCCCGCAAGAGGAGCCAAAACACTCGGATAGTACATTGCCCCACCTAACAGTGAAAGATTGGTGGGAATACCAAAATTTCAATAAATTTAATATCTACATGTATATATATATTGTTATGTATGGGGAATGAATCATAAGGTTAATTAATTACTGGTTATTAATTAAACCACAAATGAATTGATCATGCAAACGAATAAATTGAATGGTGTATATAATTATTCATGTGGGTATAAGTATTCATATAAATGTAGAAGTAATACCAACGGTAACTACCAAGCGAAGCTCACACACGGGGGCTGTTGTCGTCCAAGATGGCGACAAAAAATTCCGTAGATTCGAGAGAAAACGAGGCGGTTTATAAATTCTTAAATACATGGAATTTCAGGTTAAATATTAACGTAAATTTGGGGAAAAGACATAAATTTAATTGTCTATTTAATTCTAAATAATTCGGTTAAAAATAACCTATGAAGAATACCCCGATATTAGGGAAAATAAATTAAATGTAAAAAGTACATTTTCAAACAAACATATAGCCAACACACGTGGGTCCCGTGAACAAATTTTTCTGGTCAATTTTGAGGTGTTTTGCACGAATCTGCCATCCGTTTCCTGTGCAAATGCGTAGTTTTCGAGATATCGTCATCTCGAAAACTACGCATTTGCACAGGAAACGGATGGCAGTTTCGTACAAAACACCTCAAAATTAACCAGAAAATTGTTCTCATTTTCATTTAAACTGAAAATATCGCGACTTAACCTAACCAATCATCAAGGGTGTACTAGGGTGGATCACTTTTCACTTTTTTAAAAATTATAGCTGGTCAAAGTTTTTCCCATGATTTGGTTCAGTGGAAGTACACTGACACCATTTTTACCAAAATCGATCAATATTTAGGGGTCGCGCATCGACCTTGAAAATTTCAATTTTGGAAATTTGGCCAAATTGACAATTTTTTACTGAATAAAGATAAATCATCAAATGACCATATTTTCTGAATCCTCTCAGTGAAAGAAATCCTCTCAGATACTTACCAAGTTGATAGGACAAGTGGTTTAGAAGTTATACTCACCTTGAGATAGCATTAAAATTTAAAATACCGTATTTGTCCCCGTACCTCCATATGCTGTCTGCCATTGTCTGCTTTTTAGGATAAGATAAAACGAATAAGGAAAGATCAAATGTATTTTGTATTAAAACGGTTTACCGATATCACTAAAGGCACTTACTCCGGTGCCCCTAACTAGGTTCAAAAACTGTATGAATCGTGGTTAGAACACACGTCATCTTAAGGCGTGCGCCATGTACTCTCTCTGCTAACTCCCTTTCCCTCTGCGCTACGTCATCTTGGCAAGTGACGACTTCTTGAAGTCACCGAGTTCTTTCCGGCTCTTTTCCACGAGCTGAAGAAGACCCTGCAGCTGTGACTCGTCTTTTGTGACAGTGTTCGCGTAATCTTCTATCAGTTTTATCCCTCTCTCTGCCACGTCGTTGGTAACTTTCAGATGCGAGATGACATTCTTCAGATCACAGTAGTTCTTATCTTGATCCCACTTATTCACCGGCAGAGTGAGCCACGTAGACGCGCACACCTGCAGGCCTGTGAACACGAACCACGATGACTCATCGATCAGGTCCGGAAGGCGCGTCGTGTCATCAACCGAGACGTTGTCATACGTGAAGTCCTCGGGCACAGCGAGGCGGCACAGCTTCTTTGCCATCTCGTGCTTCACAGTGTCTTCCACTTTGTCACTGCAGAGGGCGAAAACGACGGTCTGAGGCCTCAGATACCACAAGTGCCGCCTGATCACTGCCAGTGAAGCCTCTGCAATCTCGCGATCCACAGCCCTGTACTGCAGAAGACGCTGGTACAACACAAGGTCATTCAGCGGGGCATCAGCTGCGACAGGAGCCGCCAGCCAGGCAGGTGCGTAGAGGAGTGCAGTAAATAGTACCACTCTCTGAAGTTTCTGTACCAGCTCGTCGTCGAACTCCAGCTGACCGCTGAACATCAGGAGCTTCGTGTAGTAGATGATCTGAAACGAATACGCACTGTGATGTATAAATACCGATACCACTCCATATAAGTTTGTTTAATGGTAAATTATTTATCTTTTTTTTCTGGTAGGGACTTCAAATGGCTGTTTGCAGAAGGCAATACAATATTTAACTTCTAATTCAAAATACCAACCTTGGCCATCCACCTCGCATGATGGTAGGCTCCTGGGCGCATGAA
The DNA here is from genome assembly GCA_023014485.1 of Bathynomus jamesi. Classification (NCBI taxonomy): domain Eukaryota; kingdom Metazoa; phylum Arthropoda; class Malacostraca; order Isopoda; family Cirolanidae; genus Bathynomus; species Bathynomus jamesi. Next base: position 45,892 of record JAJOZX010008963.1, on the reverse strand, counting down.
GTGTGTGCCACGACGTGGCTGGGCCCCGAGTACCAGGAGTGTAATCTCCGCCACTTCTCGGTAGTCTTCTCTGACAAGACCAGAAGCGGTGCCGAGGAACTTGACTGCCTCATCTCGGAGCTCCATCAGCCACGTCACCTCCGCCAAATGCTCGATCTCCAGCTCGCGATAAGTCGAGAGGTCGAGCTTGTCCCACCTGAAAGGGGAGTTATGAAAATATTGCATGAAAACGACTGAAGTTTCCCTTTTCGACTGCTATTAACATCATTAGTAGAAGGACGCTGATATCTCAATTGCTCTGAAGGCAAAAAATCATTGGAGAAAACAAATGCGCCTTAGACTTGAAATTCACCTTCTCCTCAGATACTGGAACAAAGGTTCAGTTGGTGCTGTGGTTCTTCCAAACGCGGTGATGACCACTGCCCCCACGATGAGCTCCATAACGTGATGGCGACAGCCCAGCTGGAAGAGCGGTTTACCAAGCATGTTCTCCAGCCGGACCACCGCACCCTGCACCCTCCCCGTATTGGAGGAAGTTGTGTCGAAGCACAGTCCAATCACGTTGTTCTCGCATCCCCAGTCTTTGAGAGCACGAAAGGTCGCCTGGGCCTGGGACAGACCGGTGCCGTCAGCAACAGTCGGAACGGCCAGCAACTTTCCTTCTGTGCATTGGGGAGCTCCGGAGATGAGAATCGCCTGGCGGTGCTCCAATGATCCAAGAGAGTCCTGAAACGTATGTCATACATGCCAATCCATTATCGTCCACTGGAATATGTCAATCCACTGTCGTCACTGGAACATGTTAATTCACTGTCGTCCACGGTGAGGGCAAAACTGACCTTGATTACTTTACCGTCCCAGTGGACGACAGCATGCCTCGGAGATACGAAGGATTTCTGCACAGCTGTCGACACTTCACAACGATGTGCCACTCTTCCACGGCGAGACGTGTCCTTCGAGATACTGAATTTGTCCAGGTCTGCGGGCGGATCTGCCGAACGTAGGACTGCCGCCACGACACTTGCCACCTATGTGCGAAATTGAAAGGAAATTGACAAGGATGCGTATGGTTTTTATGTGACAAAATAATCACTAAATTTTCCGTCGTTACGTCTATTATATCTTTGTCAAGGAAAGATCATTACTGATATATACACACCTGATTATTGGACATCCGGAAGCGATCAGCCACTTCAATAACAGCCGGTGCATTGAGGATGCGGTGAGGAAGGCTGATTGATACAGTTGATTCTCTCGGCTGTCGGTATGGTGGTTCTAGCTGTGATTCGGAGTTGCTCGATGATCTGCTTTCTATAGATTCATCGTCGCTCTCAGCTTCGGTTCCTAATTTCGTTTTTGAGGTGCCTGGCTCATCACGAGATTGTTGTCTTGAGAGTTGCCGTTTTCTCTTGACAACGAACACTTTATCATTCCCACTCATTGTTGCCTGGCGCAGGCCCCGTTGATCCTCATAAAATTTAATATCTTCTTGTTTGTTGTTGTCTGAGAGCAGTCGACTTTTCTGTATCTCTTCAATAGCATCGGGAGCTCCGATGTCCCAGAGCTTGTTCAGATTTTCTGAAAACTTCTCCCTGCCTTTTCCCGCGTCACTGTCTCTCATCTTGCTCTTCTGCAGCGAGCGCCACTCTTCCCACAGTAACTCCAGTTTTCTTTCGCAGTTACGCCTCGTGATCGTCTTTATACGTGCCATGTTCCAAAATGCCAGAACATTGGCCACCGTGTCTTTTACGGCGGCCTTCCTGTCAGTAGTTTCCTGCTTGGCATAGAAGAAGTACTGGAGAACTTGATGGGTGGTTGGCAATTTGGCACCACCGATCGAGGAGAATGACCTTAGAGAAGGTGGTGCTGTTGTTGCTGCTTTCTCTTTTCCAGAATAAGTAACTTTCAGAGTCTTCCCACTCCTGGTTGTTAACAGTTTATCCATTGTACTAAAGTCTAGACTTATCAAACAAGAATCAATTGACACAGTTGATCTGTAAAAAGCAAACTGTGATTAGTAAAAATATTGGTCATAGACATAGCGTGTGTGTGTAATTGGGATTTTAGGATGCGCCAGCTACTGATGCTATGATTACGTCCATAACGGGGGACAAATACGATATTTTAAATTTTAATGTTATTTCTAGGTGAGTGTAACTTCTAAACCACTTGTCCGATCAACTTGGTAAGTATCTGAGAGGATTTCTTTCACTGAGAGGATTCAGAAAATATGGTCATTTGATGATTTATCTTTATTCAGTAAATAATTGTCAATTTGGCCAAATTTCCAAAATTGAAATTTTCAAGGTCGATGCGCGACCCCTAAATTTTGATCGATTTTGGTAAAAATGGTGTCAGTGTACTTCCGCTGAACCAAATCATGGGGAAAACGTTGACCAGCTATAATTTTTAAAAAAAGTGAAAAGTGATCCACCCTAGACTGTACAGTTGACCTAACCTGGCATTCAATTAACCTAACCAGGCCTTCAGTTGACCTAACCGGGCCTTCATTTGACCTAACCGGGCATTCAGTTGACCTAAGCGGGCATTCAGTTAACCTAACCAGGCATTCAATTAACCTAACCGGTCATTCAATTAACTTAACAGGTTAATATTGGTTATTTCACCGAAATATCTGATCTTTTCATATTAGGCACTCACTGTCACATTTCGGGCAAGTTAAGGATGAGAGAATAATTGATAAAAACATCCAATCCTTTGTCTTATCTAGGGCACATGACGAATCAAGTTCTCAAAGTCAAAATCACACGAATGGCACGTCGTAATTCTATCACAAACACGCTAAACTGAATCCAATTAGAAAAAAAAAATAGTCAGAACAAAACCCAACCAACTAATTAAGTTGCAGAGTAGCGAAAAAATAGCCCAATCAGGAAAAATATTTTATGAAAAAAAGTACATTATAGCCAAAACAGGAAATATAGTTTATTGCGCAGACCTATAACTCCGTTATTATTAAGTTCCCGAACAAAAAAATACCGTCATTGTAAAGCATTTGAACTGCTTTACAGGTATATCTGACTAAAAATATTAAGTTTGAATGGGCGTTAAAAGGAATATTATCCAAAGGTTTGGATCACCTGAAGATCAGGGACCCCAGCCTTCTTTAGTTAGCCTTATAAGGCTAACTAACGAAAATATCACGACCTAACCTAACTAGTCGTTAGGTCAACTGTACGCCCTTGACGATTGGTTAGGTTAGGTCGTGATATTTTCGTTAGTTAGCCTTATAAAGCTAACTAAAGAAGGCGGGGGCCCTGATCTTCAGGTGATCCAAAGGTTTAAGTGGCACATAAAATTACACCTTATAAAGATAAATAATTCCTACAAATAGGATCTAGCCACAAAGAGAATCTTATTTGGGATATATATAAAGATATTGCGCATGGCAACTAAATTGAACGATAGAACACAGAGAGAAAAGAAGGAAAAACAGTTAGTGTATTCCCAAACCTTGGTCAAGAAAGTCGTTCTCACGAACTGTGTGTTTCAAATTAAATAAGAATTAAAATTAATTCTTCCTGCAAGAACAAAAACACGTTCTTCATAAAAAGTTAGTTTACTTATAAATTAATACCGTTGCCTTCGAAATAAAGAAACTTTCGGGTAGTAATTAAGAGTGGAGTAGTTAAAAAATCGAGTAAAATCTCGAAAGAAAAGTGAATAAAAATTCGCGTCTGAAATAATTCAACTAAGTCTTCCTTAATTTAAAAGATAAAGAAAACGAACTAGCTAAATAAAACATAAAAGGGTTTCTCCTTAAAATCTCTATTAGAAAACGTAAGAGGCACAAAGCACTTCGCTGTAAAAATGTGTAATAAGGAGAAAATGTATACGTACGTAAGTACAAGAAATTAAACTCATACACAAAAAGGGTTTACATCCGCAAGCTAAGTCTCTGACGAGTTGTAATTACTGGAATTATACATTCCTTTTGTACTCTCTTACCTTATAATTTGACCATTTTATTTAATTGGCTTGTATTAAGATTGATTCTCAGAACTCTTAACTGAGAGGCTAATTGTCTCAAATACCATGTCATTAAAAGAAGTAAAGTGATGTCAAGCTTCATAAATTCATTGTAAGTGATTTCATGTTAAACTTGTTTATCAATCAAACTTAAGACTGGTCTCTTGAAATTGTAGTATGGGCAATTATTCATTTTGAATGATCCAAAATATTACAATACAGCTGTAATCAGTTAACAACTACAACTTGTAGATTAAATTGTCTAACAGCCAACTTAGAGTGTTCATGCATTCTAATTAATCAACTTATGATTAAACGTCATTATTTTCATAGTAATTGATTCCATGCCAAACATTTGGCCAACAGTCACATTGTGAATGATTGATGTTAATTTTAAATATCAATTTTTGAAGTAAAAAATTAATGTCTCGAGAGTCATTTCCGTAAACAAATCTTTATTACTGTCAAAAGTGTTACTTGCATTTAATTGATTTTAAGTTCTTGAATATACTATTTTTGTAAAAGGAGTATAATTATCCACCTAAACGCGAATTAACAGGAATACGCATAAGTAGCTGTATCACCAATGATATAGAACCCTGGGTAAAGACGAATGATGTGGTTTAATTGACAACAGGTCAAAGAAAGGTATAATTAATACCAATAAATTCTTAATTAAAAGTGAATACATAAAGTATAAATAAAAACAAACCACCTCTTTACGTCACAATATATAATATATATATATATGATGGGCTACGTCGTGGCCGATGTCGTACACCGCTTCCCGGAGATCAGCGAAGTTAAGCGACAAGTTAAGCGACATTGGGTCTGGGTAGTAGTTGGATGGGAGACCGTCCTCTGCGCCCAGATTATGTAGCGACCCGTGGTTCGGATCCCACGTAAAGATGTAGGTCCCCTCCGTCATATGACCCTAGATGTTGCGAAGGAGGTTAAACAACCCCAACTAGAAATATATATATTGTTTTATTTAAAATATACAAGTTCTATTATATAATAAATATGTTCGTTTATATTCATATGAATTCAAAGTTTTAATGCTAAACCAGTTAAATTTGACCAAATCAAAATAATTCTTCATTTCAAACAACAATCTTTTTTAAGCGAATATAGTGATAGATATACAGGGTGTACATAAAGTCAGGATCTATTTTTGTGAAGCACTTGGAAATTATATGGAATTCAATCATAAAATGATAAAGTGGTAACATTTATTAAATAATTAAGAGTAGGATTCGACGTGACGCCCATCAGTATCCCTGCACAGCTCAAATCGTTCCGCAGCATTTCTAAACACATTCTGGAGCATTTGCGGGGTTATGTTATCTGCAGCAGTTCATATACGTGTACGTAAGTTTTTAAGACTCGTAATCTTCGTCTGATAGACGTGCGATTTGATAAAGCCCCATGCAAAGAAATCTAAAGGGGTTAAATCTGGTGATCTCGCCGGCCAAGGTCTGTTGCTTCCGCGTCCGATCCAGCGATTTGGAAAACGTCCATTTAGATAATCCTGAACAATTTTGGCATAGTGACAAGGAGCACCATCATGTTGATAGACGACGGTACTAACAATCCTATCCCCGTCGTCTATCAACATGATGGTGCTCCTTGTCACTATGCCAAAATTGTTCAGGATTATCTAAATGGACGTTTCCAAATCGCTGGATCGGACGCGGAAGCAACCAAAGACCTTGGCCAGCGAGATCACCAGATTTAACCCCTTTAGATTTCTTTGCATGGGGCTTTATCAAATCGCACGTCTATCAGACGAAGATTACGAGTCTTGAAAACTTAGTACACGTATTCGAACTGCTGCAGATAACATAACCCCGCAAATGCTCCAGAATGTTTTAGAAATGCTGCGGAACGATTTGAGCTGTGCAGGGATACTGATGGGCGTCACGTCGAATCCTACTCTTAATTATTTAATAAATGTTACCACTTTATCATTTTATGATTGAATTCATATAATTTCTAAGTGCTTCACAAAAATAGATCCTGACTTTATGTACACCCTGTATTAAAGACAGAAATGTTTGTGTATATATATGTGTGAGTGTGTGTGATTTGTATGGGCAGTTTTGTTTAAGTGCTATATATCTGGTATTTAATGATTAAAGGCTTGTATTTCTAGTCTATTAGCGAGGTTAAGAAAATGGAATGATCATCCGCACCCTACTCCTTATTCTCAAACCTGTTTCAACGAATAATTGAACGTTTATAAAATAGAGTAAGCACGATTTTACAATTTTTGTCGTCATGTTAATTTTGGCGTAGAATAAATGCCAGATTGCGCTATTTATTTTATTTTATTTGATCCTTAAGCATTACAGAGACCGCCGTTTAAAGATAAAACATTGCTTCATAGATAGAAATGTATATGAAAAACTATAGCCCCACATTGTGAATATAATACTTAAAGTTATGTAGAACGATTTATGGTCTTCTTATTGAGAAATATCCGAAGATTCTCTAGTATATACAATCTAGAGACAATAATAACTAAATGTTTTGACTTCTTTCTTTGTTTTTACAGGACTGCCCACCCATCTTTTCGAGTTACATAACCAATGGCTGATAACGTTTTGGATTTATTCCTTTGGTGGGGTTTGGCTTAAAAATAAATACCTACAGCCGAAATTGTCTTTGTTATATAAGCTTAACTTTCTGCTTTCTGTATAAGTTTGGGTGCACTTCCATAATTCCATGGCTAATATCTATCGAGCATAAGCTAGTGGTGTCCTGGGGGTATGTAAATTTGGGAACTTTTGTTTTCCCGAATTGTTCATTCTGACGAGTGCGAAGTTTTTATCTTAGAACGAAAATGTTTACATATTCTAATTCTGACATTATATATATATATATATATATATATGAAAATTATTTCACGAAAGTAACCCGTGAAAAATATTTATGATGATAAAACCACGAAGGAAAGGAAAACAAAATGGTGCTCAAGCGCTTTCGTCTAATGACATCCTCAGGAACACTGAAGTACAAAAAGGTTACAGCCTATATATAGGTTACAGAAAGAAAAAAAGAAAAAAAATAACATACATACACACACACACATATATATATATATACATACATATCTATATATACAAATACATACATATACATACATACATATATATATGCAATAAACAGAGAAGTAAAAATAAAAAATTAAAATTAAAAATTAAAACCTTAAAGGATTATCAGTACGCCAGTACGCCTCACTGGTAATCCTTTAAGGTTTTAATTTTTAATTTTTAATTTTTTTATTTTTACTTCTCTGTTTATTGCATATATATATGTATGTATGTATGTATGTATGTATTTGTATATATAGATATGTATGTATATGTATATATATGTGTGTGTGTATGTATGTTATTTATTTTTTCTTTTTTTCTTTCTGTAACCTATATATAGGCTGTAACCTTTTTATGTACTTCAGTGTTCCTGAGGATGTCATTAGACGAAAGCGCTTGAGCACCATTTTGTGTTTCCTTTCCTTCGTGGTTTTATTCATCATATATATATATATATATATAGTGATGTAGGTCACATCCGCATCCGCAGCCGCGGAACATCCGCACATTTTCTTGCATCCGCATCCGCACCCGCATCCGCACTTTGGACTGCGGATGTCGTGCGGATGTGGACCGTTTAGATAAAATGTCATTAATAAGCGGAAATTATCAAATTCTACTATATTAATAGAACTAGTTCATTGTGCGCAAAAGTGATGCAAGCGACAAGACGAGAGGCTGTTCTTGTATGAAGTTACTCTCTTGCAACCTACTTAGATCCACGTTACAAAGCTAAGTTATTTTCACCTAGTACATTAGAACGAGTTAAATCATCACTTGGAAAAGCAGTTGAAGAGCTTCAATCTCTTGAATCTGTCGCTTCGCCACCCACCAAAAGAATAAAAGTTTCAGTGACAGAACCAACACCTTCAACAAGCAAATCTATCACAGAATCTGTCTCTCAGTTTCTTGAGTCAACCAGCAATGACGAGACCTACGCGATGTCAAAAGATGTAGTAAAAATGATCGAGAGCTATCACCAAGAAAAACGCCTGGCTGCATGTGACAATCCTATTAGTTGTGGAAAAATACGCAGAATATCTATCCATACTTGAGTAAACTTGCAAGGAAATATTTAGCCTGTCTCCAACAAACGTACCAAGCGAGAGATTATTTAGCAGTGCTGGATTAATATATGATGAAAGAGAAACAGACTGGCAGCAGGAAAGGCAGAAAAATTAATGTTCCTTAAGCATAACCTTCCTATAATTAAGTTTGAACATTAAACGATGAACATCTTAGTTTACTTTATTTTAATTAGTCATTTATAAATATGCCTAATAAAACTTTAAACTTAATATAAA